>OU795043.1:57967967-58109287 GCA_917208275.1 Patella pellucida
TTTAATGTTATAAATTTGCATTGTCATTTATTTGATCGTCGAATTACTAAATTATCTTTAAACTTCTTCACATTTTTTACTAATCCGCTAAATGAACAAGATCACTAGTTCGAATAATTTAATCACGTGTGAAAATAAAACTTCGAACTGTTGAGTATTTACAGGGGTTCGTTTCTATATGCTGCAGGCCCGGATCCAGGATTTTTTCGAGGAGGGGGGGCATACTTTGTAACTAATGGTAATCATTAGAGTGCCGCATACATTAGTGGTTTGGTGTAATCCCAAGAGCCTTGACGCATTGCCTGGACATAGACAATGCGAAAATCATGTTTATATCTTCAATTAAAAAGCAAAAATCCCCCCCCCCCCTGGATCCGCGCATGTGCTGTATTTTATCAAATGCAGCAATGTTGTTTGGGGTAAAGAAATTATTTTTGTCTTGTTTTGTTTAAAAATGTAAACTGATATTTCGTATAATATATTTTTATACTATGTATGCGGTATAATTTATAAACAATCTTGTATGCGGTATAATATATATATAATCTTATATCAAGTATAATTTATATATTATCTTATATGCTCTATAATTTATAAACCTGATGTATTTTATCAAATATTTTTGATGTTTTCTATTTGAAATATTTTCTACCCTAATTGTAAGGTATTTAAGTCTTATATTTAGCTTTTAATTTTGAAAGTGTAGAAACTATTTTATACGCACGTTTTGATTATATTTTCGATATTATAAATAAAATGAATTTTATTACTTTTTCATACTTTTTACAGAATACGTGTTTTTTTTTCAAATTATATTTTTAGTCAAAAAACGGTGACATTTGATCCTGTTATTATTTTATTCTTTTCTAACTCCAAATCGTGTCGTTCACTAAAACCTAGCTAATTGGTCATTAGAATATAATAGAATACCTTTAACTTGGGAGAGATGCAGCAGGGGCTCAGTGAGTAAGATGTTAAGCTCGAGGCCCGATGTCCGGTGTTGGCCAAGAAAGTTAATCGGAATTTCCCAGCGTGCTCCCCCCGCTTCTCCGTGGTGCAGGACAGGGGATCTGATAAGGAACAAGGTATAGCCGTTTGGGTTGAACTCGAAAAACGAGAAACCGTGTATATACACATTGGCGTGTACGTTGGAATTCGATATACGAGAGAACCAGCACGCCGTTGTCATTTTAAAATGTCCGTCATAGGACCATTAAACCACGTTGTATTAAAAACAATTCGCGCTGATTTTCTGGTCCGTGTTCCTGATTTAGGGGCGCAAGGAACAGGAAGTAAATAAGTATGAACGAGGGTGATCGTCTACGAAAATGACTGCCTAGGATTCCTCTGACCACGCCTATAGCAAACAGTCGCCCCGCCCTATCTGCCCCCCCCCCCCCCCTGGCTTCTACTATACTATAATTCCTCTGACCACGCCCAGCAAACAGTCGCCCCGCCCTATCTACCCCCCTCCCCCTTGGCTTCTTTTACCTTCTACTATACTATGATTCCTCTGACCACGCCCAGCAAACAGTCGCCCCGCCCTATCTGCCCCCCTCCCTTTGGCTTCTACTATACTATGATTCATCTGACCACGCCTAGCAAACAATCGCCCCGCCCTATCTTCTCCCTATTTTGGCTTCTACTATACTATGATTCCCCTGACCACGCCTAGCAAACAATCGCCCGCCCTATCTGCCCCCCCCCCCTTTTGGCTTCTACTATACTATGATTCATCTGACCACACCTAGCAAACAATCGCCCCGCCCTATCTTCTCCCCTTTTGGCTTCTACTATACTATAAAAGATTGGCATGTTTGTGGTTAAAGAGTTTAAAAACATCGTTAGGTTGGGACCAGCAGGAGGCAGGCCACCATTAATTTCTCCATTGACTCTAAATGTTAATTCTGGCCTCCTTGCCCACGTCCGATCAGGCAGGTTTCCCCCGAGTTCTTCGGTTTCTTCCTGCAGTAATGATCGAAATCATTCGCACGATCTGTGCCAAGGGCCAAATTGGAAAAAGGCCTCAGGCCTAATTTCCTACCCTTGTAAAATGACGTGATTATTATCATTATTATTATTATTATCCAACTTTTCCCTAATCTTTTGTTTCGCTGAATGCTCTTCACTACAGACATGTCTTTGTACTAAAATTTTGAGATACACAAACTTGAAGAAGCATACCAAAAACATGTAACTAGGTGCCGTACGTATCATCGTAGCCAACCTAATAACCCTGTTATCCTTCTGCCTCAAAATCATGAATATTTACCAATACCTGGCAGCAAATATTAACTCAAATCCTCTTCGTCCATTCCAGACCAAAAAATAAACAAAAATGGGCATGCAAAGGGGAGAAAAAAGACGGAGAGAGAATTGCTATAAATAGACGAACTACAATTTTTGGGTACCGAGATGGTTAAATTTAATGGTGGTCTGCCTCCATTAGGCCGACACTAGTTATCTCCCTTGACTTGGCTCATAATGTTTTGTGCTCGTGAAAACGGAAATCCGTTTTGCCAATGGGATACCTTATATCATACACTTTCAAAATGGCAGAAAAATACGTCTTCACAAAACTCTGGCATGGGTATGCGCAGTGGCAAATTTGGAAGTTTGCTATGGGTGTATGTGTTTTATTTAACGTCCGCGTCCACCGAAGTGATGTCACCGACAAGCTACATTTAGTACATCAACGTGAATTGACTGACAGTCCAGTGCCATCGATATATATCATTTACAGCAAATAAAATGGGGTTTAACGTCATGCATGCGCCATACAGTGTGCTATGAGGGAAATTTTGCCAGGGCAGCGGCACGAGGCACGAGGGCCGCCTCTTATATCGAATTTGAACTGCGTAGGGATATTTTACGTGCACCCAACTGCTAAATACCCTAAGCACAAGCGAATTTTTTGAAATATAGGGGCCTACTACTGATAAGAGGTTAATGGTCAAATCTTATTTATGCCAAAACTGTTCATGGAAAATGCATAGTGCACGTGTAAGGACATAATCAACTCCAAAAAATCGTACCATACTGCGTTTGGGCGATGCAAACAGTTTTTTGAGCTTTGTTTTGAGCTTCAGTTTATGGTTTCTTAGGAGACTGTCAAAATCGATTTGTTTGAAAATGACATAATAATGCCTTGTACACAGGTTTTGTCGTCAGGATATCGTGAACCAATTTTGACCCTTAACTTCTTTTAAGTAGTATATATAACTGAACCATACGCTAGTCCCGTAATGACCTAGTTTGTGTCGAGTGGACGTTAAACCACATTAACATTGGTGTTAAATTAGGCTATTTCTTTATATAATATTATCAATGGGGATCCTCCTTATCACTAGTCCAACAATTTCAGTACGTGTAAAAATAAAAACTCCGAACTGTTGAGTATTAACAAGGGTTTGGACGCAGTGTTGAATAAATGCTATACTTAAAATTATGACAAGGTTCACCATGATGACTATTAGCCGAACTAGGCCTACCCCAGAGACATCTGTTCACGCACTACGAACAGTCAAATATTGGCATCTCAAAACAACTCAGAGCATGGGTTAAAACTCGAATCTTCGTCGTGAATAAATAGACGCACGCATTCTTACATTTCTTTACCGCGTTTCGACCTCTAGATTGCCGGCCACCTCTGGCTTGCGGCTGTGATTTCGAGCCCTGGTAGAGCGTATGTGGCATGGAGATAGCGGCTAAATACCCATACGCGCAAGCGAATTATTGAAATAAAATTAAACCATATGTTAGTCTCAAAATGACATAGTTGTGTTGAGTGGTCGTTAAACCCCATCTCTCTCTCTCTCTCTCTCTCTCTCTCTCTCTCCCTCTCTCACCAAATATAAATTAGAAAATCCAAATTAGTTACCCATTAAGCCCAACTTGACACGGCCTTAAGATGACTGGTCAGGTCACAATCTGACATTGTATTATGAATCTCTGACCCACAAGTCGTATACCAGTCAATGGGTGAGGTCACAACAAAATGTTAGTGCTTAGTGTTTGTGTCAGCGAAAGAGTTAACCCGACCCCCTTACCCATAATCTGATGCTCGGGTTAAAATAAAAGGGTACACCAAAAAAAATGAAATGAAATAAAATGGGGTTTAACGTCCTACTCTGCTGCACCTAACCTGGGCTAATGGAAGACGGGCATACGCCATACAGTGTGCTATGAGGGTAATTTTGCCCGGGCAGCGCCGCTACGGTCTACTCTTATATCGAATTCCAAATGCCAAGGGATCTTTTACGTGCACGCCATGAACACAAATGGGTATTTTAAGCTTGGTAAAAAAAAATATAATCTTATAAAAACGATAGAACTTAATAATATAACTATTTAAATGATCGGAATCTATAACAAAACAAGAAATTATAACATGATGCACACAGTTTTTTTGGAACAGTTCAGACGGGAACCCCATTACCATGGTTACCGTTTAATTTAAATTCTTTGGCTGTGATAAACGGTGAAGAGGACCCGTCCATACTGACGTTTCCATTTTTATCCGCGTTCAACCTCTCACGCATCTTCTGTTTTCTCTTCTCGCGTTGGGCTCTTTTATCGTGTCTCTTCTCGCGCACCAGTGCACACTCGGTGTGGTTGTAGTATAAAATAAAATTACTAACTAGGACGGGAACGATGAATCCGATGAGCAGTAGACCTGACACAGCCGTTATAGATCCCACTAAGTACCCCATGTTGGTTACCGGGTACATATCGCCGTATCCCACCGTTGTCATGGTAATAAGTGCCCACCAGAATGCCCGGGGAATGCTGGGAAAGTTATCCCGTTCTTCTGCGTAGTATATCAAAGATGCGTAAACCAGCATACCGATTATCAAGAACATGAGCATGAGCAACAGCTCGTTGAGGCTAGATTTGAGGGTATAGCCCAGAGTCCATAACCCCGGGAAGTAACGCATAAGGCGGAAGATACGGAGTACGCGAGCTATTCTTAACAACGACACGAAGATGACTACTCCTTTAAAAGTTTCTGAATCTGAACTCGACGACCCGTCCAAAAGATACGAATAGGCCACGACGTCAGGCACAAGAGCCAGTAGGTCAATCACATTAATAGGTCGTCGAAAGAACCGCAGTTTGCATGGATGGAAAATAAAACGGGCGATGATTTCGAATAGGAAGAAGAAGAAACACAGTAAATCTATTATATATATTCCCGGATGGATATTATCCTCGGACCGCGGATGATGTAGTTTAGGAGTGGGGTGTCTGCTGCTGTTGGTGGAATCCTCGGACCACGGAAGGTGTAGTTTAGGATTGGGTCGTCTACTACTGTTGGAGGAATCTGTGGAAGCCTTGACAGGAACCTGGAAGTACTCGTGAGTTTCACAGACGAAGGACAATATGGATAAACACACCATTATTATCGACACAGCTCCGTATATCTGTAATAATAAGGAAACACGTGACTGAACTGGAACAGGGATCTACTTTCTTTGTATTTAAACTATTGTGGTTACTATAGTAACGAGGGAGGATGAAGTAACGCTGTGTGTTTCCTTCGAGTTCTCAGGTTTCCCCGAATTGTGAAAGACACACAGCCTAAGTGAACTAATCTACTATAAATAAAATAGTAACCAAGTTCGAACAATCCAAACCATTAGACAAAATTCGAAGTCCTAAAAAACGGTATAGGCAAAATAGTGTAATCAGGCAAAAATAATGTAATCACTATACACGACAAACAGTGTTAACAAGCCGAAAATGACCTAGTTTGTGTAAAAAGGCTCTCTCTCCCTTCCCCTCTCTCTCTGTAACATGCAAGGGACTTGCCAACCTCACACCCCACCTGCCTAGCGACAATATGTCTAGCATTCCGTATACATAGTTACGGCCATAGTGACCATCAGAAGCATACACAACTTTGAATTAATTACAATGAAGGTGATAGCTTGTCGCTACCAGAACTTTAATAGGAGCTTTTCGCTACACGATATCCGCCGTTTCTCACAGCAAATAGTAAATCAATAATAAAGTTTGAAGGTGCTTACTTTTGCCCCAATAGACCAATTGGGGTTGTTTAAAAACTGCCAGCAGTAATTCCGAATTTTAGGCCACTTGCCAGATTCTTTGGGATTGTAATTATATGTTCCCATGGAAACTTTACGATCTTCCTCCAGTTTTTTCAGCGATTCCATAGTTTGTGCCCAGGAGTTGTAGCTCAACCAGCAGCAATCCTCGATATCTCCTTCCTCCACTCCCCAGTATTCCAGCTCCGTCTTCACAGAAGCTCCACACATGGATGCTGGAAGATGCAACTCGCCTGTGCGCAGATACTGTATGATAGCTTTGAATACTTCCGGGTCATGATCAAAGAAGTATTCCTTGCTCTCCTCCCTGTAATGTCTTTTAAGAAACCGGTCGTCTGCGAGTCGGGTGTGGGGATACCGCTTTAAAGTGTCAGCATAAGTTTCAAATCGAGTTCCACCAATATTTAGGACTCGGGTATCATTGGAGATGGTATGATTGATGACAATCTTCCTGTTGAAAGAAATGTTTGCGCCAGGCATCAAGGCATGAAGTATGCCCGAATCCTCTTGGCCCCTCTTTTTATTGCTTAATGCCATATTGGTCCTTGGCTAACTTGAACCTTGAATAAGAAGAACATGGTGTAAATGATAGCATAAAATAAAACCGAGTAAGAACAATCCAAACCATTAGACAAACAGTGGTAACAGGTTCATATTACTTAGGATAAGAATAAACGTTCTACTGGGCTAATAACACACGGTCATACAGTGTGCGGCAAGGGAAACATTTTCTCCGGACGACGACACTACCGCCTACCTTTATTACCATTCTCATCTAATAATGAATGGGGCTTCAACCATGCTTAGTTTTACTTATCAATGCACTCCCAAGTTACTGACGACGTTCACCCCCCTTCTTGTCGGTAAATGCCCCGGTGAAAAAATTCTTGTGGACTTGATATATGACCAATGCATCGATGTCCGATGATCAACGAAGAAATTTCGCTCGTGCGCAGCATTTCATATTTTCCTTGAATGCCGAAACCCCTAAACATCCCCCAGTTCCGTGCCTTCTTATCTGTAGGTGCCCGGGAAAAGGGTTTCTTGACCATGCTTTTTAGTCATGAATGGATGCCAAGGGATGACTGGAAAATGAATTTCACTCGTGCTCGAAATTTTACAGTTGACCCCCCAGGGGGTCAGAAACCCCCTTCCTGTCTGGAAATGCCCCGGTGGAAGATTTCTTGTTCACTGGATATGTGATCAATGCATCGATGCCCAATGATCAGCGAAGAAATTTGGCTCGTGCACAATGTTTCATATTTTCCTGAAATGCCGAAATGCCCCTGGAACCCCCATCCCTGGATCTTTCTTATCTGTAGATGCCCGGACGAAATTTTTCTTGACCATGATTTTTAGTCATGATTGGATGCCAAGGGATGACTGAAACACAAATTTCACTCGTGCTCGAAATTTCACAGTTGGAAACCCCCTTCTTGTTTGAAAATGCCTGGGAATTTTTTTTCTTGACCACTTTTTTCTTACTCTATATACCTCATAGAACATACCATGTGAAAATGAATCTCGTGCTCGAAGTTTTGATTCAAAGCACAATTTGCGACCCCTTTCGGGGGGGGGGGGGCTTATGCCCCAACCGCGAAACTCAAGAAATTACTTGTTATCATTCTTATCGATATGCAGTCCCATTCCGATGGTCAAACCTTTCGTGCTCAACGTTTTACAGTTCGGTCATCGAGCTCTCAGTATACCATGACGAAATAAACGAAAAAACTGCAGATATGACTATGTGTCTTATCTTTATCCCTATAGTATATAATTGAGTAATTCACTGACAGTTAGTAAGCGAGGAGCCGGGGGGTGAAGAAAGGCTTGGACTGGTGTATGGACTCACCTGAGTCCAACCGCTGCTTTGGCATAGGGACAGAATAGTAAATGTTATACTGTTAGATGTGTTTCTGTAGATGTGTCCCCGTAGTAGTAATAGTTCCGGTATTATGTTTTGCTGTTGTATTCATGTTGTATGTATGTAACCGAAGCTGTGTAAATAAATCCTTTATCGACGAAACTGATATCTCTGGCATCACTACAATAGTGTTACACAGTTCAATCAGCTCACTGGTGGGTTATTTCAACTTTAACCTAATGTTTTCTTAGTTTGTTAACATTGTTACTATGGTCATTGTTTCTTCTGATTTCACGAAGATCTGAGGATACTTTCATTCTCTGTGATTTGTAAATTCATTCAGTAGTTAGTTTGAAAGGGTTATCGTATAATTGAAGCTTCTTCGATTAAAATATATACTCCGTTGCAGTTTATTTAGTAAAGTTCCGAGATAGAATTTGCAGGTATGTGTTGACTTTTAGATTTTTTATATTTCATTTGTCTTTGTTAAAGTGACGCCCGTGTTAGTTTTTTTTGGTAAAGTTTCAATAGAAGTTTAAGAAGATGTTGTTGGTTTAATACATTATGCAAATACATATTCTGTATACATGTAGTAAGTAAATAATAGTAACGCTATTTAAAGCATTTCGCTTTAAATCTATACATAACTGCTTTCATACAACTTATATATTTTATTACAGACTTTATAAGATACTTTACCTTCAAACAAGACTGGGATGACCTTGTGGTCTAGAGTGCCGCGCTTCGACCTCTAGCTTGCGGCTGTGGTTTCGAGCCCTGATGTGAGCGTATATGATGGAGATAGGGGAGATAGGGGCGCCTTCTCAACCTGGTGGGTTTCCTCCGGGCCCTCCGGTTCCCTCGCACTGCTAAAGTCCCCTACGCGCAATCGAATTGTTCAAATAAAATTAAACCATATGTTAGTCCCGAAATGACCTAGCTGTGTTGAGAGGACGTTAAACCCCATTTCTCTCTCTCTCTCTCTCTCTCTCTCTCTTTCTCTCTGGTTAGCCAGGAAAACCCCTCTTCAGGGTAAGCAATATTATTGTTACTCTAAGGATCTTATTATTATTATTATTTTATCTGTATAATAAGTATATTTCATATTTCATATATTATTGTTGTTATTACTTTTAAACCATGCTGATCTTTTTCTCTATTCGTACGAAGCCGAGTAAATACAGATGCTCGTAAAAACAAATAAACGACCAGTCAGACTTTTTAATTTCACTTATCGATATATTGATGATGGTTTAGCCCTTTAGGAGACTCGGGGGGGGGGGCGTAATCTATACTTTGCTAACCAGAAGATACTGGGTTTTCCGGTGCGATGTCCACTTGTTCGTGGTGCAGGGCGTACACGGTGCTAAGGCCCGGTCCCAGTGGCAGATGAACACAAAACGTATGCAAAAATGACACAGCGGACGAGCAAACTGTCTGGGGGGCTGGGGATGATCGATACGGAAAAAACGAACGTGGGGAGTATGTAGCGGGGATGTTAAATGGATGTTCATCGGAAGCCTAGCGGATGAAAGTGGATAGAAGTGAATAACAGCTCCGAAGCTCTAGACAAATTCCAGACATTCTTCAATATACCAGATTCACCCTATACCGTTATTTTTAGCCCTTCGAATTTTGTCGAATGGTTTGGATTGTTCGTACTTGGTTTTTATTTTATTTGTAAGATATGAGTTCTAGTAATTACAGGAATGAAGAACCCTTCCAGACGTATTAGTTATTGAAGAACCATTCCAGACGTATTAGTTATTGAAGAACCAATCCAGACGTATTAGTTATTGAAAAACCTAGCGGTTATACAACTCCTGATTTACGAGTCTGATTTATGTACCTAGGCCCCGTGTACACGTTGTCGTGCAGGTAAAATAACCCCCGGCAGTATGATGTAAGCCCTGCTCCATTACTCTGATTGATGTAGTAGATTCGAGTGTAAACCCCCCATTAAATTTTATTCACCTTTTTATATAAAATATAAATAAACTTACCCCTTTCTATATATCAATATGTATATGTTTATATGAACATGTATATAGCTGTTTGATTTATTTATAGAAAATCCTAATTTACTAAAACAACATCATGTCCACCGCCCTCAACAGCGAATAACATCCGTTCTTACAGTCGAATATTAAATCTATTTGACCGCATTTTTCTATTTTCATCACCTATATTACAAGGGTATAGTCAGTGACGTAACTTCGCATTGAATTACCCGAAATCGTGCACAGTGCACCGTTTTATGCAATGTCATTGATTTGACATCGTATTATATTGATATGGGGATGATCCACTAAGCCGTGGTCCCGTGTAAACATTTGCTTACACTTAAAAGTACCCTTGAAGTCCCCTTGACAGTTAAAATGAGAAATAACAATGTGCTGCAATTTTAAGACGTCGTTCAGTAACCCCAACACTACCAGAAAACATCAAAAACAAATATTTCGTGCAATTTTTTTGTGTTTGAACCCTTAAGTGAGGTCATGTTAGAGTAAATAGTTATAACGTAATGTAACACTAGCGCAGCTATTTTCGTAACTTGTGACGAAAAGGAGTCACGATGTTTAAGTGGGCGTGGCGCTGGATGGCTAGCCTGTTGGTTAGGCGTTCGATCCTTGCATTTTTCAAGAAAGTACATCAAGATTTTCCAGCGTGATTCCTCTTGTCAGTGATGACTAGTTGTTTGGATGGGACGAAACACCGAGGATCCGTGTACGAATTGGCGTGCACATAAACTATCCCTTGACAGTTGGAATTCGATATAAGAGTAGGCCATAGTGCCACTGTCCGGGCATAATTTCCCCATGGAACACTGTATGGCAAAGGCCCGTCTTCATTAGCCCACTTCGGAGCAGAACAGCAGGACGTTAAACCCCGTTTCATTTAATTTACAAACTCCTGATCTCAAAAAAAGTGGGATAATTAAAAGGGGCGATAATAAAACCTTAATTTCATTCAACTGGAGGAAGACCACTATTCAATTTCATCATCTTGGTACACAGTTAAAAATAATAAGGTAGTTTACACCAATTCGGGTGGCAACTAGTTGCCACCTAAATAGGGGTAACTCCTAGCCTTTAGTTGTGTAAATAGATAACATCCAACTAGTGTAGAACGTTACACAAATTCAGGTGGAAACTAGTTGCCACTTCCGGTAGTGTAACCTGCCTGATGCAGTGTAATGTTACACCCGTTGGTGTAGATTAAGCATTACCCCTCAAGGATGTTTTATAAGTTACATGTACACTTAAATGTTAATTATTACATCAAAGCGGGTGTAATTTGTTTGGTTTGATATTTATTTCAAGTCGACGACTTCTAAGTTTAGAAAACTTGAAATTGGATAGCGGTCACTATGATAATTAGTATAGGGCGTTTAACCCAACCCATATTACATATAGACCGACGGCTACTTCACTTTATTTTACAACGACATTAAATTGACAAATACTCATCAGACCGATTCAAATTCAACGGCTGTTGAAAATCAATACGCATATTCTTACAACTTAACTCAATAGTGTGGTGTATTCATTTGGGCACCTCACCTGAATTAAGAAGAATTAATTAAAATACTGTACTTAATATTTTGGAACATTTACACGTCTTTAAGTGTATACAAGCTAAAGCAATCTATACTTTACTTGTTATGAGCAAACACTTTAACTTGAGCTATAGTTGTGTTACTAGGCCATTTTACGCTATTTTTAACAAACAAAATCTCAAATACATTTGTAACGCAACATACGGTGTAAAAATTACACCTTATTCGGAGAAATATCCCCTAAAATAATCACACCCGTTGGTGTAAAGGCACTAGGTTGTAATTATATCCATATTTTTTAACAGTGTACCCACAAATTGTAGTTCGTCTATTTATAGCAATTCTCTCTCTGTCTTTGTCTTTTGCAAGGCCATTTTTGTTGACATTTTGGTCTATGTTATCAGGTTGTCTAAGGTTATATTAGAAAATTAATTGTTAAAACACAGATCCAATTTCGTTTCGTTTTTATAGCTCAAAATTTGTTTTTACTTGCCTTTACTACTATTGGATCTGGAAGACTTGTTATTTAACTCGTGTTCTGACTTAAATTTAATGGTGGGGACAGCCATTCAATTTGGCCTTTCCATGCGCGGAACTGTGGGTAGACATTACCAGCCAACGACGTCTATACTAACACCAGCTGATAGAAAATCAAAAGAAAACGAAAGTAGATTTTAAAAGGCATGGGGGTCGCTAATTGTTAATCGAATGACTGATATTATCGGGTCAAATGTCGCGTGTTTGATACCTGGCGCCATAAAACGTGAGCTCTCACTATAACTTGTTAGATCTATTATGTAGTGTAGGCCATCAAAAGTATAAAAAAAACGAAATGAATGGTGGTCTGCCTCCAACTGGACTAGTAATTATTTCCCCTTATTTCATGATGGACGAATGTTGTGCGAGTTATAAACTCGTTTCTCCCCTCTTCCTGCTTTTTTTGGTTGACTTTTTGGTGTAGAATAGGAGAAAAGGGATCACATTTGCAATTTCAGAGGAGGTTTGGGTAATACTGGTGATATTACAGCGGAGGGATAGGGAGTGTAAAGTGTCTTTCTACAGAGCAATCATTGTGTCGGAAGGGAGATTTTTCACCCCAAGCAACTCAACATCACCATAGCAAAAAAATCTAAACGGCCAACCCACTCAAAATGTGGTCCCCACTGCGCCTCAATCTCCCAAACAGAGTTGTCTCCCCCTTGCAGTCCACACTAATCTCTGCTGTCGGCTCAATTGACTACGCCACCAAGATTCTTGGTGAAGATAGACAATGATAAAAAATACGATGTAAAACAAATAAATGATAATATATTTAATACTATTACCATATTGAAATAGAAATGGGGTCACAATTGTAAAGTAACAATGTATATACAGATATTACAGGGAACTCTTTTGCGTAAGACACGGGTAAAATGGTCGGAATACCGAACTGCGCACGTCGCCGTGCTAATTTTAGAATATAATACACGTGGGTTTGTTTATCAGTACTACCCGATCGACAGGCCCAACAATTAATTTAGAAATGTCTAGTTAATCAAAATCAAATAATTATCGATATATGTTTGAAGTATGATAGAAAAATCACTTTGCGTGATAAACATTTCGAATTTACTAAAAAAATATAAAATTATAAAGTGTTTATAACGCCAAAAACATTTCGCTGACAGGTGCCGTTTTTGACCAAGTAGTAAATCACGTGATCGATGACCTCCGGGTCAAACATTTATAGAACGTGAGCCGACGGCAGAGTCGAATGCTGAGCGAGACTTGCATGGAGAATGATTGCGCCTATACAGCCATTTAACATTTACACAGAATAAATTATTTTATATGAATACGACATGGTGATGGAAGGTGTAAAATGATACGGACAAACCAACCGCGATAGTTCTTGACTGGTAGAGAACCATATGATCTCCTTAGGTCCGCGAAGTGGTTCAGAGAGATGTACAGGTTTTAAGGATGGGGGGATTGTAGATGATCCAGTGACATTGGAGGACCTTAGTCCGTAACTCAAAATCCTCCAAAATCTTCATTGATGATGCAAACTTACTGGGAAAAGATAAGCTTCTGATATCCGATATTTAAAATAAAAAAATTCTTTTTAACATTGGTACACGAATCGTGTACCATAATGCGCTTCAGCACCAGGTGTAATAAGAGAATCGAGGGTCGAGGCTTGACACATTTCTCCAAATCAAACGGCTTATTTCGCCGAACATAACTAATTTGAAATTGGAGTAAAAACGGAAACCATTAAATGTAAATCAATTTATATACATTGGTATTCCAGTATTATATGCGTCGCTACATACTTTTGTCAATTTGAAGGTCCCAGATGTTAGCGATTTAGCTCCTTTAAAGGGGCAATAACACTCTTGCTGGCTTGACAGGTCCAGAAAAAAAAAGAATTTTTCTAACTACTAGATGTTTAAGTGTCCTACCTGTTGTGTAAATTATCCATTACATCCTATTTTACTTGTCCAGAGGATTCGAAAATATATTTAAATCCAAATTGCATTTGAAAGTGTTTACTTAAAACTTTTCAAACCATGTATTTGATTTTTCCCAATTTTTTAAATTCGGTGTGTTTCCTCCCCCTGCTAAAGAACCCCACGTACAAGCGAATTATTGAAATCGTAGAGGTGTATAGAATTGGGAGGAAACCGAAGGACCTGGAGAAAAGCTGAGAGGATGGAAAGACAACCCTGCTCATTGAAACGTACAATCGATCTAAGTTTGATCCATTAGCTGAATACATTATTCTGCTCGAGTCAAAGATAACACTATTTTGCCTTTACCGTTTTTATGACTTCGAATTCTGTCTTATGGTTTGGACTGTTCGTACTTGGTTTTTAATTTTTTATTATCACAGACATTTAAAGAGCCAGAACTTACCTAATGCCGGGCGTTTTACGTAAAATATCCCTGGCAGTTGGAATTTGAGGAGGCCCTCGTGTCGCTGCACTGGCAAAATCTCCCTCATAGAACAGTGTATGGCGTATGTCCGTCTTCATTAGCCGAGCAGAACAGTTGGACGTCAAACACCATTTCATTTTAGGTTATAGCACCGCTGTACGGGCAAAAATTCCCTCACATCACACTGCACGGCGCATGCACGTCACGCAAACAAATAGTACGTTAAACGGTTAAATCCCATTTTATTTGCTGTAAATGATATATCAATCGCACTGGACTGTCCGTCAATTCATGATGATGTACTAAATGGAGCTTGTCGGCGACATCACTTCGGTGGACGCGGACGTTAAATAAAGCTACGACACACATACACCAATAGCTTATTTCAGACTTTGCGAGATTTTCGTGATGACGTATTTTTCTGCCATTTTGAAAGTTCTGATGTAAAGTATCCTATTCGCAATTCGGGGAAACTGATTTATACAAGAACACGAAACAATATAAGCCAAGTAAGGGGAGATAACTAGTGTCGACTAAATGGATGCAGACCCCCATTCATTTCCCCATTGACTTCAATGTGAATTCTGGCCTCTTTGCCCACCTCCAACTTTTCCCCAAAATTTTTGTTGGACTGAATGCTTTTCACTATAAACAGAGGAACAAATGACCATATCTTTGCACTAAAATTTGTATGAGGTTGACCACCACAATTTTGAGATACACAAACTTGAAAAATCATACCCAAAACATGTAACTAGTTGACGTATATATATTACCGTAGCCAACCTGATAACTCAGTTACCCTTCCGCCTCAAAATCATGAATATTTAACAAAACCTGGCAGAAAATATTAATTCAAACCCTCTTCTTACATTCGAACGAACATTCTACCTCCAGGCTAGCGAGCCAGCTCCTTACCAACTTAGCCACACAATCCCCATTTTTTTGGTCAAATATCTTTACTTAATATCAAACATTAGAAGCGGGGTGGATGACCGAATGATTAGCACATGTACGCTGTAACATATTTACTTGATTTCATAATTGTTTATTTTTGCAATGTCTAATTTCTGTCTTGTAGATTTTTATCTTGTAGATTTTTATCTTGTAGATTTTTTGTTTTGCGTGTGGTGCGGTCCTCCTGCACTTACTAATTGCGTCAACTGGCGTGGCTTTGATTCTCCTGTTGTACATGACAAGGAGTAGGGTCGCCTGACCAACATCGTGGATATTCTCCGTGTTCTCCCACTGCTAAAGACCCATACGCGCAAGCGAATTATTGAAATAAGGTTGAACCATTTGTTTGTCTCGAAAGTACATAATCTGTGTCGAGTGGACGTTAAACCCCATTTTTTCTCCCTCTCTCCCTTCGATATCCGAAAGAAATAAGCCAAGACGTTATCGAAGCGTTTAACAGACATTACCGTGTAATTTTATCCATAGTTGAAGTAAGACTAGAGTGAGTTATAAATAGACAATTTTTCCCTTAATTTTTTTCTCCCCTCTCCCTTCATTTTTGGGTTAACATTTTGGTGTAGAATATGAGAAAAGGGGTCAATTTTCAATTTCAGAGCAGTTTTGGGTAATACAGATGATGTTACAGCGGAGGGATAGGGGATGTAAAGTGTCTTTCTACAGAGTAATCATTGTGTCGGAGGTAAGATTTTCACAGAAGTCAATTCCAAATCCCCGTAGCAAAATTTCTAAACTGTCAACCCCCTACAAATATTGAAACCAACGGAATGTTAAGCACAAAACTACATCCTGTGGTGTTACAGCCATTTCACATTGAAATCAATGGGCAAATAATTACTAGTCTGAGTCCAATTGAATGAAAATAAAGCTGTAGCTATCTCCCCTTTTTGGCTTAAAGGACAATATTGGTGTCAGTCATTATGACATATGTGATAGAACTGGTTTAACACGTTCCAAATATAATTTTAACACACAGATCATTGCTACGATAGATGAGTAATACAGGTGCTATTAATCGAAAGTGACGAACGCCAAAGGAAAACACGAGTAACTAACTGCACCGATACACGGCCGTATTTCTGCTCACAAATAATTCCTTCGAAGACCAGGAGTTGTTATTTAGGACTGTAAGAGGATATCTCACAAATCATTAAAATAATTGAATGTCATAAGAGAACACTAGAAAAATATAAATAGTCCGTACATTCCCTTGTTTTTATTAAAACTGGAAAGATGTAATTACTGGTTAAGAAGACTCAGAAAAAAAGATCTTCTGGAGGAATTTTAATTGTGATGAGAAATAACAAAACTTTCTTTCTTTATTACCATCTTGCCTGAGTAGTCTTTTGCTGCGATACATTATACCATTATAATTTGATATTTTTAATGATGACATTGGTACTGAACGAAAAGCTAGAGAAAACACTTTTCAGGTCAATTTTGAATCATTTAAATGAAGGTGAAATCATTTCCCTCCAATCCACCCCCCCCCCCATCCACACACCTGCACACCTGCTACCCGACCCCACACATCAGACAGTTGTCCAGGGGCATCATAAACACTTATTTATAGATTTGCAATCCTAGAAATTTTATGTTTTATTAATATATATTAAGTCCACATAATGACAGCCCCACCCCACCCCACCCCCTACACACACCCATACATAGACATTCGACCCCCCTATATCTCGAAAACGCGCCCTCGAACGCCTGATCACCACCCATATTCGGAATCTACACAAAAAAACTGGTCTAGAAAAACGTGGTCTCATAAATTCACAGCTCGGGTCTACGCTTATATCGAATTCCAATTGTCAAGGGAACTTTACATGCACGCCAATTTGTACACGGGACCTCGGTTTGTCATTCCATCCAACCTACTGGACAACTGTCTTTGTCAGACCACCCGCCCTCCATCACCAACAAGGGTGTTCAGACACCAAACAATTGCAAGAAAAGTTTTGTTGGTGGTTTCTGATAGGGTTGGGGTTACTGAATGACATCCTCAAATTTAACTGCATTCTGCTATAATTGCCAATTCGAACTGTCAAGGGGGCTTTTACGTGTACGCTGACGGTAGCACGATTTACCCAAACAACCCAAATCATCAAAATCCACCATTATTTCAACTCATATAATAATAATTTATATCTATATTTGATAATATACTGTTCTTTGATGTCAAATTTGAATTTTTAATTTAAAATCGTAGGGTTTTTGTTTTAAAAATATCCCTCAAAAGGCAATTTCCAAAACAGCGATTTCGTGCAATATACGAGTTATGTCCCTTGGTTACTACTTCCAAGCTTATTGCCTGGAAATCGCATTTTTAGGGGCATTTTGAAACCAAAACGATACGACTGTAAATTAAATATTACAATTGGGGCAAATATCGATATAAATTATTGTCTTATAAGTGGTGGATTTGGGTAGATTTGGGTGGATTTGGGTAGATTTGGGAAAATCGTGCTACCCGTACGCTGATGTTTGCACATGTACGCAAAGGTTCACACGGGACCACGAGTTAATGGATCAATGCTTTTCCCACTGAGTCACACAAAAATAACAAGATAGGTTAATGACATTGCGTAAAGCAGTGCACGGTGCATGATTTCGGGTAATTCAATGCGAATCCACGTCACTGGCTATAGATACCATTGTAATAAAGGTGATCGCTGCGAAATGCGGGTAAACATAATAATTATTCTTTATAATGACAGTTTGCAGCAATAGCTTAGTCATTACTGGAAATCGCGTAGATATAATAAACGACTTGCTGGAGGCCAAGTTAAAATATATTCAGCGAACTCAACGTATCGGGTATTCTTGTATCAAACCTAGCCTAATGGGGACCTTATATCCAATTTGTGCCATTGTCGGTAGTTCTAAAGTGATTCCTTTTGATGACCTCAAAAGACCTCCCACCTTCTCCCCGAAAACAATCAAAAGATAGCCCCCCCCCCCCAACGCTACCAAACAAAACCCCAAAGTAAATCGAAGAAAAGAAGAAACTGCAGTGATTTTTAGAATACATTTATTGAACTGTTCACCATACCGGATGTTATCATTCTTCATTTATACCACAGTCTATGATATTAAACATCTTTCTACAATAATAAAGGAAAATATATTAACCAACTTTCTACAATGATAAAGATGCAGTCAACGTCGAAATAAAATGAAATGGGGTTTAACGTCCTACTCCTCTGTACCTAGCCTGGGCTAATGGAAGACGGGCATACGCCATACAGTGTGCTAAGGGAAGTTTTGCCAGTACAGCGGCGCTACGGCCAACTCAACGTCGAAATAAACTGTCGTTATTCAAGATAAAGGTTCGCCATATTAAAGGGGGATTATGAGAGATGACGTCATTGTATATTTATTATTCATTTCTTGCAATGCCTGTGTAGTTGTCTTGTTTTGCATTTCGGTACCCCGACCCTCACTAGACTATAATTTATTCCAATCATAAAATCGAGAGAGAAGGAGAGGGAGAGAGAGAGAGAGAGAGAGAGAGGGGGGTTTAACGTCCACTTAACACAACTAGGTCATTTCGGGAATAACATATGTTTTTTAAAATTTTATTTCAATAATTCGCTTGCGCGTAGGGGTCTTTAGCCGTGGGAGGAAACCGGAGTGCCCGGAGGAAACCCACGGGGTTGAGAAGGCGCCCCAACTCCACGAGGTTGAGAAGGCGCCCCAACTCCATGCCACATACGCTCACACCGGGACTCGAAACCACAGCCGCAAGCCAGAGGTGACCGGCCAGCTACAGGTCGAAGCGCGACACTCTGGACCACTAGGCCATCCCAACCCCCCCTTTTCAGGGTCTGAATGTCGTGTACTAGACTAGGCTATAATGCACATACAAGACAACTACACAGATATTGCAAGAAATGAACAAAAAATAGTGACCCTCACAAGACTATAATTTACTTCAATCCTAAAATCATCACAGAACACTGAGATTCAAAGATACATTTGATAATAAACTGAAACATTGGAACGATACGAGAAAGAGAGAGAGAGGGAGAGAGAGAGAGAGAAATTTGGTTTAACGTCCACTCAACACAACTAGGTCATTTTGGGACTAACACATGGTTTAATTTTATTTCAATAATTCGATTATAGTGTTCATGAAGACCAACAAAAGCCCAATTTTATTACAGTTATTCGATAGACCCAATTTATTTATTTCTGCCTGTATTAACCCCTGTGCGGTCACGTTGCACGGAAAACTTTGTCGGCAACAAGAGATAAGACCCCATATAAAATAGGTTGGTGGATGCATCATTTTATTCAAATACGATTAATTCTGACTGAATAATAATCAACCAGAGTAAGAAAAAGTATTTGAGGTATAAACAGTGACGCTATTAGTTGTAAGATATTTTTGAAACCATACAAATTTATACATAACGTAATCGTCATTTCCATGTAAAATCCGTCCTTTAATGGGGTTGGTAGAGTACCTAGATTTGCTTTCAAATCTAGATTACTAGAATGACCAAAACAAAATCATTAGTAAGAAGGATTCCAAATACAAAAACAATGCTAGCACCGAACGGAGAATGGATTAGACACTTGTCAAATAATAAATGTTGCGACTGCCTCACGTCCATTGTTTCTACAAATACTCGACATTAAGTAGCTGACAATGTATAAAATTCTCGCTGGACAATTATGAACCAGTTCCTCACAAGCGTTAAGTATATGGTCGTGGGGTCCCGAAATACCCTTTGTATACGCACACGGGTTAATGACGCTAAACTTTCTCATGTTCGTAGTTCTACTAATCCATCTTCTGCAGACAGGGACTTTTCGGTACTTTACGGTGTTAAAAGCTAAGGATTACAAATATTGATATACTTTATTAGGATTTTAATTTATTATTTCTTTCCAATCTTAACCCACAAAGAAAACGACAAAAAACCCTAGAAAATGCCCTTTCCCGAGTATTTATGATCAAAACATATTTTACCTAATGTGTATTTAGTTCATCACTGTGGTCCCTGTTGTGGCGGCCCTGCTGTGCCATTGTTGCCGCCCTGCTGCTGTGGTGGCATTCCTGTGCCACCGTTGTTTCCCTGCTGCTGTGGTGGCATTCCTGTGACACCGTTGTTGTCCTGTGGCTGTGCTGGCGATGGTGTGCTATTGCTGTTGCCCCCCTGTGGTGGCATTGCTGTGCCATTGCCGTTGCCGTGTGGTACCATTGCCGTGCTGTTGCTCTGTGGTTTCATGTACTGCTGTTCAAAGGCTTTAGCATGTGTGATGAAAGTCTTGGCGCCACTGCACATACTCTTAACAAGACCATAAACCATCATCTTCTGTCTTTGTTCCGGTTTTAGTTTCTGTAAGAAATGGGCCTTAGCTGTCATGTTGCCCATGAAATCGGGCATTTCACCTTGGAACATCTCTCCCATACCTGAGCTCTGCTCGCCTTCTTCATTACTCATCATCTGCATCAGCTCCGCACCCATGTCATCCTGGCATTTACACATTTCCAGGAAAGATTTGGTAACCATCATTGCCATCTTTTCGTTGCCCTCGTGGAAGCTTTTGATGACATTTTCGAATTTTTCTGCATGCTCCATCATTTCTTTCTTCTTGTTCTCCTCCTCCTCTCTCTCTCTATTCTCCTCGTCAGCATGTTGTTGGTTTTGTTGGTTTCTCTGTTCCCTCTGTTCCTTGAATTTCAGGAATTGTTCATACATGGCCTTTTTCTCCGCCACACTAGCCTCTTCCTGATCACCACCACCATATTGATGGTTAGGCTGTTCCATCTGTTTCTTGTGTTCCAGAAATTCTTCATACATCGCCTTTTTCTTCTCCATTTCATGCATTTTAGCCAATTTAGCTTTGAACATTTCGAATTCCTGGAATTTTCTGTACTTTTCATATTGCGCTTTCTTTTCGGCCATCATCCATTTTTCAAATTCGGACATCTCTCCGGACATATCTCCTCCGGTCATACCTCCAGCCGCTCCTTGTGCACCTGCAGCTCCTTGCCCTCCTGTAGCTCCTTGCGCTCCTGCTGGTCCTTGCCCTCCTTCCATTTGTTGGTTCTGTTGAGGATATCCCTGGGACAGGGCAACTGCCACCAAGCAAGCTGAGAGAGCTAATTGAAGAAACATTTTGATTCTGAAAGGGAAAACAAAAAAAAATATCAAAATTTAAAAGTACAAGTCACGTCGAATGCTCACTATTCCAAGGATTTATAAGTCCACCGATATCTATTATCAGAGCTAGGTTAGGTTGGGGTTAGGGTTCATTAGTCCACCGATATCTATTATTAGGGTTAGGTTAGGGTTCATTAGTCCACCGATATCTATTATTAGGGTTAGGTTAGGGTTCATTAGTCCATCGATATCTATTATCAGGGCTAGGTTAGGGTTGGGTTAGAGTTCATAAGTCCACCGATATCTATTATTAGTTAGGGTTAGGGTTCATTAGTCCACCGATATCTATTATTAGGGCTAGGTTAGGGTTCATTAGTCCACCGATATCTATTATTAGGGCTAGGTTAGGGTTAGGGTTCATTAGTCCACCGATATCTATTATCAGGGCTAGGTTAGGGCTAGGCTAGGGTTAATTATTCCACCGATATCTATTATTAGGTCTAGGTTAGGGTTCATTAGTCAACCGATATCTATTATCAGGGCTAGGTTAGGGTTCATTAGTCCACCGATATCTATTATCAGGGCTAGGTTAGGGTTGGGTTAGAGTTCATAAGTCCACCGATATCTATTATTAGTTAGGGTTAGGGTTCATTAGTCCACCGATATCTATTATTAGGGCTAAGTTAGGGTTCATTAGTCCACCGATATCTATTATCAGGGCTAGGTTAGGGCTAGGTTAGGGTTAATTATTCCACCGATATCTATTATTAGGTCTAGGTTAGGGTTCATTAGTCCACCGATATCTATTATCAGGGCTAGGTTAGGGTTCATTAGTCCACCGATATCTATTATCAGGGCTAGGTTAGGGTTGGGTTAGAGTTCATAAGTCCACCGATATCTATTATTGGTTAGGGTTAGGGTTATGTTAGGGTTCATTAGTCCACCGATATCTATTATTAGGGTTAGGGTTGGGTTCATTAGTCCACCGATATCTATTATCAGGGCTAGGTTAGGGTTGGGTTAGAGTTCATAAGTCCACCGATATCTATTATTAGTTAGGGTTAGGGTTAGGTTAGGGTTCATTAGTCCACCGATATCTATTATTAGGGTTAGGGTTGGAGTAAGATTTATTAGTCCATCGATATCTATTAGCAGGGTTGGGGTTAGGGTTCATTAGTCCACCTATATCTATTATTGGTTAGGGTTAGGTTAGGGTTTGGGGGAGGTTCATTAGTCCACCGATATCTATTATTGGTTAGGGTTAGGGTTAGGTTTACTGAAACTCATATTTATAGTATTTCTTATAGCGACTGACTAGTGTACCCGTAGACTAGCGAACCCCTTTCCAACCGAATGTCTTACCCACGCTTAAGATGTTGTTGCAGTTTAAATTGTTTGAAATGACATGGAATGGGGTTTAACGTCCTACTGCTCTGCTCTGACTGGGCTAATGAAGACGGTTTTAATTGGATTTGAAATGTGTGAACTACAGTATAGATTCGTGTCATTATTGTTCAACTTTAGCCTCCGTTGAGTTTAAATTCTAGACCGTCTGACTATTTATAGATTGTCTGCGATATTACTTCAGTGGAACGGATGTAAAATACAACTACTTCACACACACACAATATTAATAGGACATTGAATGTTATAGACTGATTTGCTGCACTTTTACATCACATACAGTCAAACAATAAGACAACCCGCTACAGACAGATTGAATTCACAATGATACACTAGGCAATACGAACTTTGATCTTACAGCCGCCCGTCTGTGTCACTGTATATACAATATAAACAATCCAGTGTCACCTATAACTGCTATATAAACAAAATTGTTCTGCCTCAAGAAGAATCTCAAATCAAAACACACTATTTTAATATGGCTTTTAATAAATGATTTAAATGTGTTTACAGTGTTATTAATTAGTAACTTTTAAAACTCAGTTTTACTTTTAAATTTTAATGAGTGTTCATTAAGTGATTTTAAACATTAATTTGTGTGCCACTGAGCAGTTTTACTGGATGTACCAAGGTTTGCGAGAATTATATATTGTACAAATGGACAAAAACTATCCGTGACTTGAACAACAATAAAATAAATTCATTGATTCTATATGCAAGTTATTTTTTAATTTGACTTAAAGTTGGGTTCCCAGCAACAGGTTTTGCTGGTTTAGTGTTTGCCAGCTTAGGTCGGGGAACAGTTGTTATGTCTTGCTCAAATGGTTAGGCGGTTTTGGGGACATTGAGTGAATAAAAGGTCTAAAAAGAAGTAGACAGATATAACTAAGAATTTACTTCGGCCTCAGTAAGTATTGTAAATGTACAGTTAGTATAAAGGATATATTCTGAAAAATGGAACCTTCCACAATGAAGTTAAGTTGGCAGACATTGCGTCTAACAACAGCTTACTTATAGCTATGGGTATCCAAGGTTTGTACCCGGGAGGGCATTATGTAAAATTAAATCTGTTTACTCCAGGTGCTTATTTTGGGTTGAAATGGTATATAAATGAGAATTCAGACATTTATTCAGGCCTGTCATTAATTCTCTAGGATGTAAAGTGATTAAAATACGAACGCCATTTAATGATTTAATTTAAAAATGGAGAAGCATTGCTGTGTCTCGAAGTGAAATAAATTGAAATGCTCCGACTTGGCTTATGAAGACGAGAGGTTTGTGTCTTGAATGACAAGAAACGTTACTGCGAAAATAAACAATCCATGTCAAAACTTCAATCAAATATAACGTCGCTCAGAATAATGTAATTCAAATAACATTCTCAATAAAATAAAACCAAATACGAACAATCCAAACCATAAGACAGAATTCGAAGTCCTTAAAACGTTATAAGCAAAATAGTGTATTCAAGCAAAATAGTGTAATCAGCAAACGGACTGCTCCTCGTGCACAAAATACATGACATGGTAACAGGTAATTTTTCATGATCTATTTTTGAACTTATTTCACGTCAACATAGAATAAAGTGTTAATCACCGATAAACTGTAACATGAAAATAATCTTTACGCTATGGGACAAATGTTTGTACAAACGTTTAGGTTCCCATGAATATAAGACAATCCAGATAAGTGATGATACTTTGACAATTATCTTTACTCGGTTTCCAGCATACAGGGCACCTGTAGCGAAACCCTTCATAGCTGCAGATCCTGTATATTCAATCTCGGTATAGGCCGCCGAGGACATTTAGAGGGATTTTTCCAGCTTAATTATCCTTTCTGCGGTACTAAAATAAGACGGCTGTATATTTGTTTGTTAAAAGCGAGCAGCGTAGATAGATGAAGGGAATTGAACCATTTTGTGATATCTATTCATGCTATAGAGATTAACTGTTCTCTATAATTTACTTAGCATGGGATTGTTACAGCTCTACAGGCATTCAGCCTTTAATTATAGCTGCAGTATAATAAACCAAGTTATTGTATGTAGTAGTTATTAGCACCCTTTCCGAGGTGTATCGGTGAATATCAGGACAGTTTTGGTCGGGGGTGACTTACATCACATTTCTATCGAGTATTGTGAAGGAAAATGTGAAAATATTATTTATTATCGAGTCGTTACAACCGAAAAGTGACAAATGCTCTTTCATTTATCCCTTTCTGAGCCCCACGTTACAGTTCAATGATTGCGCAGTGGAAAGACGACCTGACACCGAATAGTATTTACACGTGCGTACTGCTATACATTGGGCGTAAAACTATTACGTGTTTGTTTAGACCACATCGTCAAAACAACTTGTCTATGGCGAAGAGAACTGCGATATTAATAATATTATTATTAAATGTAGTGTAAAGGAAATGCGAAACGTGGGTCATTCCTGGTGAAAGTATGCATCAACGAATTATTTGTAATATAATGTATGTCTTTCTAGGCGTTTCTTTTTCATCCTGCTTATTTTAAAAGCCTGTGAAGTGTCCAGCAAGAGAACTGCGCTGTCTATCATCACCATTGAAATAATTATTCAGTATTCTAATTGATATGTTTTGCATATTAATATAAATCAAACCAAATTGAGGAATAGATGCCAATTAATATGTATAATGATTGATTTTTGTAATATGTTGTTATGTTAATTTAATGTCATTGTATATATTTTTGAACTGCCAGTTTGTTCCACCCGGTTTGTGTTGTTACAGTGATTTTGACTAGTTGTTTGATGTGATTTGTCTGGCTGCTTTGAATAGAGCCATCGTTATCATTGCGATCTGGGCCGGGCTAAACGTCCGCTACTTATTGCTTGAATGGTATCTTAAACGGTGTAGAAGTGTTCGTTTGTCGGGAATGAACAGTACTCTTTTTGAAAAGTGTACTGTTCATTTCTGATGCACGGATACTTTTAAGCCTGTATTGGACAAAAACAGGCCAGTTTTATCAAAGGCTGCCAATGGCAACGAGGTATAAGTGGGATGTAACCATAATAAGTGTTCTAGTGTTATATAGCTGAGTTCTGAAAAAGCTCAATATGACTGTATCAAACCCGGTTCGCTTTACACATAATTTTAATGGATTCAACGGCTTCAAAGTCTAAATGAAGATCAGATATATCTTCCACTCTGTCTGCTTCAGGTAATGACTTCAAAACGCCCATACAGTTTGACATTACTTTAGTAAGCTTCAATCAACCATCACTACACGCTTCCGTTAAATCCTTAATAAGCGGTTTAGCAGCGACTGTGTCCAGAACAGTGTTAAAACAATTGTTCCTTACCAAATTACCAAATAAAGGTGCAACTATTGTAAATTCATATATATAATATACCAAAAATACTAAGATTTGGATGGACAAATCTATTTTTTAATTACATTGCATTTACATTTTTGCCAAGATCTTTCGGCCTTACGGGGATGTAAATCTCAGTAAAATATAGATTTTTCCATCCAAATCTTTGTATTTTTGGTATATAAACCTGAGAGTTGGATTTAGAAACTTTTAAATATAAATATATATATTTTTACCTGGACGTATTTTTTATTTATTTATGCATTTATCTACTATAAACAAAGAAGTACTTGTACTTTATCTACTTTAATAAACATATATATATATGATATTTCTCGTTTTAGATATTGGACTCCATAAATTTCTCTATCTCTCCCGCAACCACAATTTTTGGTTCGCACACCTCCCCACTTATATCAACACCATCAAATAATTGCTTCGCTAACCACACCATATTACATTACATTACTTTCTGTATATTAATACATTTTTCTTTGTAATTTAAACCATTATACAATTTACGATTATAATTTAAACCGTTATAAAATTTACACTGTATTTAATATTTAAATTGTTGTAAATAGGGAGATGAATTTATATAAGCCCCAGCTTGTTCTCGGATCCCAGATTTATATATATTATATTTATATTATGTAAATATTTACCGAATAAATATTGTTAGAAAAAAAAATATCATAAGGCGTTGAAAATCCATTTTTAAAGATGTGTTGTGAAAGACTAAGATAAAGAGCTGACAGTTCTCGCTATACTCGTTAAAAAACTAGATTGTGGCAAATCAATATAGCTACGTCTACACGAGCAGCATTCACCGTCTACACTAGCCTTTTAAATGCCGGTTTTTTCCTAAAAGCTGGCTTTTTCAATTTCTCAATCGTAAAAGCCGGCTTTTTAAAATCCGGCAATGATTGAGGGATTTTTCAAATCAAAAAGCCGGCTTTTAAAAAAAAACGGCAATTTTATGTGTGTAGACGGTAAAAACCGGGATTTATCGGGTACCCGGATGTCATTCTTCCCGAACTTCCGTACATTCATAACATTGGCACAAATAACGAAGGTCGGTGTTCATCGTCTTTTACCGTTACAAAACTTCAGTCAGTGTAGACGCTACACTTCAAAAAGCCGGGTTCTGAAAAAGCCGGCTTTTACTAGCCTAGTCACCGTGGCTAGTGTAGACGAAGCTTATATTTAAAATCCAATCAAATTACTCTATTCCGAGGGTAATTATGCCGGTTTCAAGAATATTTACGTCTCGATTGTCATTACAGTTGTCCTTAGAACAGTAAACAAAGTCCCGATTATCCATTTTTAAATCATTAAACGACGGCCTTGTTTTAATGAATTAAAAATCGCGAGCACCTGCGATTCCAGAAAGTTGATTATGGCCTTGTCATGTTAATAAATTAATGTCTTATTAATGATTGATATAACAGGTTAAAGACCCAAAATAAGCAGATTTAGTTCTTTCATCATGCACTTTTAAATTAACCGAGCATAAATCTCTTTACTCAAACACCAGCGTTAGAATTAGGCTTTAGTCCAAAGGCTACAATGTTAGCAAATCGTCAAACCAGAAATCGAATCGAATGTTTGTTTTTTTCTGGAATAGACTCTAAGAAAAAAAATGGATTAGAGAGGGATTTTTTAATATTCATGCACTCATAATAAAAACAAACGCCGAATAAAGAAAACCCAGAACGATGGAAAAAATAACCCGATCAACTTTAAAGGGACTGTCCCGAATAGAACATAACCTCAGAAATAAAAGTCCGAGTATGTATGAAATTTAAATGCCAAAATATAGAAGACTAGTGTATATACTCTGACTCAAAATTTCAGCTCAAAATATTGAGTCGTTTCGACGTGAGCGTTAAAACAGCTCATCCGGACACGTAACCTTTTTTATAAAATAAAACTCTGGTTTTATCAAATCACCGCATAATACAGTTTGGGACACCGAGCTCCATTTCAAGGTGAATAATGTGGGTTTAATTTGTTTGAAAACGTATCACATATATTGAGTTAGTTGCTCTGCCCTAAGGTAGGTAATCTTAATGGATTTTAACACAAAATTAAAGAGTTTTATTCTCAAAAACATTATCGGGATTGACCCTTTAAAAAGGAAAGAATGATCAGTTAAAAATTTTTAAAAAAATGAATGTCGACAGAATCTTAATTTTTTTCAAGATTTAGCATAGTTAAGAAATACAGAAAATATTTCGACCTTTAAAATTAAATTTAAAAAAGAAGTCCAATAAAAAATCGGCATGTTGGCAAAAACTTTTAAAATAATCTTTTCTTAAAATCAACAACAAATAAATAGTTTGCATATTGGTATATAAATGTTTTTGGTATAAATTAAATATACATTCAGTAATTAAGTCAGGATTTGATCCACAACGACAATACCCAGAAACCATGGACCCCTCCCCCCCCCAAAAAAAAAAACCTCCAATAAATTAACAAAAAAAAAACAACCAAAAAATAGAAAAATCAGGTTAAATAACCAGAAACCATGGAAATAAAATTTAAAAAAAACTCCAATAGGTTAAATAACCAGCAACTATGGAAATACAATTTTAAAAAAGCTCCAATAGAATTATAAAAAACACCAATAAAATAGAAAAATCAGGCTGAATAACATTTTTCTTGTCGGTATGGATATAAGTTTTAGTGAGTAATAAATTTTACTATGTATGCAGTAAGTTAGTAGGTGAGGACGTAATTGATCATAGACAGACGGCGACGAACCGCGACAGTCCCCGTTTCATGCACCTATACTTAAATAAAAATAATCACCTATAGAGTTACAGTATGAACTTACCTTATGCTGCAGAGATTAATACTGTGTGCAAACCCCTACTGACTCAAACCCGAATTCACGAGGTATTTATACCCAAGCCAGTTCTAAAGGCCTATTATTTACGATTATGACATGGCGAAATATGCCTTATTATTAAATCGATGACAAATATTTTCTATATTTTGTGAAGGTTATTCGTGTTTTTGTAAAAGGCAGAAACTATTCAAGGTCTTGACCTTGTATTTACTAACGGATTATCAAAACGTTATCTAACAAATTCAATTGTTTCTCGATACTGCAATTTTTTAAAACTTAGATGCGTTAGTTTAGACTAGGGATGAAAGGAACATGGTCCACGGGCCCGTCAAGGTATTACCTTTGAGCTTAATATAAAATGAAATTGGGTTTTGTGGGCTGCTTCCTGTTTTTTAGAATATGATTTTGCAATCTTTCCATTTTGGCCTTGGGCTATGGATTGGGTTTATTGGGAAGTTCTTCCCTTTATTTAATAAAAAAAAAACACATATTTGGTAGTTGTTCTCTTCCGTTACTGGATTGGTAGATGTCATCGTTTTGGGATTAGTGCTTAGGTGCCACGAGACCCGTCTTATCGTGGCCCCCTTTAATATCTTTAATATCGAATTACGAGGGGTCTTTTACGTGCACCCCTCTGTGTACACGAGCGTAACATTAAATGTCCCTTTGTACTGTGCTATTGGGGAGAATTTTGACCGGACAGTAAAGGTCTACTTTTATTTCGAATTACGAAGGGTCTTTTACATGCACTCCAGTGTAGACACCAGACCCCGGTTTTTCGTCCCATCCAAGCGACTATGAACAAAATAAATTGAATAAAATACAAGTTGTGACGATTATCATGCAAAAGGCATGCTATACGTTTTGCTTCCGCAGACCCTAATACACTAACCAAGACGTATCAGGTTCGATTGCCTGGTTTAGGAAGTTCTTCGTGATTTTCCAACCGGGTTTTAAAAAAAAGTCTCTGACAGGGAAAGCGCATAATGGATCGGATAGGATAAAAAGTCAAGATCAATTTGTAAATTGAAAAAAAATGGGTGGACATATCCCTCTTTGTGCGGACAGTTCCCCTCTCTGCCGTCAGCCCCCCCCCCCTCTATGTCCCCCCCACTCACTCTCTGCGGACTTATTCCTGTAACAGCCCAGTTGATAAAAAATAACAAGACGTTGGTATCAAGGTGATTCCGGGTGAGTAAGCTCGGTCTATTACTTGCGCAAAACACGTCACAATGTTGCATAAAACCTGTATTTTAGGTGTGGCTGGTGTATGTCAGATTGTTATCAGTTTATACTATACTGCTTTTATTATCACATGACCAAGATCACATGACAGATCTACACTGTGTTGTGGGGGGTTGGATGGATGAGTAGTTAGCGTTCGCGCGATGTATCATAGAACCTGTCAGTGAGTTAGGTGGCGTGATTTCAAATGCCCGGTTGTACGGCATGGAGATAGGGGCGCCTTCTCAACCTCGTGGGTTTCCTCAGGGCACTCCTGTTTCCTCCCACTGCTAAAGACTCCTACGCGCAAGCGAATTATTGAAATAAAATTAAACCATATGTTAGTGCCGAAATGACCTAGTCTGTGTTGAGTGGGCGTTAAACAACATTTCTCTCTTCTCTCTCTCTTTCTCCCACCCCTCTCTACTGTGTTGCTGTTCCAAGATTACAAGATCAAATGACCATGCCATTCTACCCTAATCGGTTCGACTATGTATCTCTAGTATTTCTTAATTCCGTGCCCGTTTATTAAATGGAGATGTGTTTGATGTATTTTAAATGGTTCTAGGAATTTACACTAATTTTATTAGCTTTATAAGTGATATCGTAATATTTTAATTATTCTGTATGGTGTTCTCTCCCGATATTGGCCGAGAAAGACTTATTCTTGATTTTCCGGCTTGGTGCCACCTTAGCAGCGGAGGGGCGGCGCTGACAAGGGAGAATGTATAATCATTCGGGTGGGACGAAAAACAGAGGACCCGTGTACATATTGACCTTCGCTTCAACGAACTCTTGGCAGATGGAATTCGAAATAAGAGTAGGTTGGAATGCCGATGTCCGGACAAAATTTTCCTCATTGTGCTCTGTATTTCATGTGCAATATACAATGATATCTACAGCGATAAGGTTTCGGACATTCTAAATGTGGAGAACTATTTACTTAGAGAACAGATCTCTGTACAGAATATTCACCATGTTTAAAAATCGGTCCCGTTTTATACGATCCATGCACACGAAGGAAAACGTTTTCAATTTTTTGTGAAAGTCGAATAAATCATCGATAGGGGAAATTAATATGTCGGCCAACTAGCTTAGTGTCTGTTCTCAAGGTGAGCTAACTGTATACAGACATCGTATGTTTAGTATAGACCAGCCTAAAATTAGTAGGAGTTTGAGTTTTGGGGCGTTTAGAAACGTTGGACATACGCACAGAAGGATACTGAGTCATGGAAGAGATTGCCATGGTATTATGGGCTGCCATCAAAAGGCAAAACCTAGTAACTTTTTTGTTATTATCAAATTTGTAGTTACTAGGGTATTTGTTTCCTGTTGTTGTACTAGATATTCCAATCTTTTGATTTTGTAAGCAGTTACACCCATGACACAACCTAGCAACTTCCTTCATTTGCCTAGAATATCACAGCAAAACCTAGTAACTCGATAGTGAAATGAATGGATAAGTCATTCATTAGTTACTAGGTTTTGCCTTTTGACGAGAGTGGTGCAAAACATATTCATTAATATGGAAATGTATGGGCTTAGGTGCGGTTGGACATAGCAACATGACAATTTATAAGGAAATGTATGGGCTTAGGTGCGGTTGGACATACGCAACATGACGATTTATAAGGAAATGTATGGGCTTAGGTGCGGTTGGACATACGCAACATGACGATTTATAAGGAAATGTATGGGCTTAGGTGCGGTTGGACAAACGCAACATGACGATTTATAAGGAAATGTATGGGCTTAGGTGCGGTTGGACAAACGCAACATGACGATTTATAAGGAAATGTATGGGCTTAGGTGCGGTTGGACAAACGCAACATGACAATTTATGGAAACTGGTAAGCACCCATTCCGGCCCTTCTGGAAACCGCAAACTAGCCCCACCAAGCTTACTCTACCGGACACCTGCTACCACTGTTTGTCGTGTATTTTGTACACGGTAAACAGTCCATATACTCATTCCGCCCCTTCCGGAAACAGCAAACTAGCCCCATTAAGCTTACTCTTCTGGAAACCTGTTACCACTGTTTGTCGTGTATTTTCTACACGGTAAACAGTCCATATGCTGATTCCGCCCCTCCCGGAAACAGCAAACTAGCCCCATCAAGCTTACTCTTCTGGACACCTGTTACCACTGCTTGTCGTGTATTTTTTACGCGGTGAACAGTCCATATGCTGATTACACTATTTTGCCTGTCTATAACACAAGAAGGGGAGAAAGAGAAATGGCGTTTAACGTCCACTCAGCACAACAAGGTCATTTCGGGACTAACATATGGTTTAATTGTATTTCAATAATTCGCTTGTGCGTAGGGTTTTTAGCAGTGGGGGGGACGGAGTGCCCAGAGGAAACCCACGAGGTTGATAAGGCGCCTCTATCTCCATGCCACATACACTCAAAACAGAGCTCGAAACCACAGCCGCAAGACAGCTAGAGGTCGAAGCGCGGCACTCTAGACCACTAGGCCCCCCCCCCCCCCCCAGCCAAGAAGGGGAGAAGATGAAGTACAAATCATCTTCCATGGTAATTCATGGAACTCTTCATGAAACTGCAGATTTTGACAAGAATTTTTCCCAACAGAGTGCCTGTCTCATTCGTCTAATAACAAGTAAGCCAGACCAGACCCACCCCACCCATAATAAAATCGGTCCAAAAAAAACCCCAAAGTCAATCTATAAGATATAAACACAAGTCTGCTCTATTCTAAATTGTCAATTGTTAGCTTGTAAACCTGTTTTTGTTGTTATTCAATCGTATCACAAATAAAGCCATGGTATAATTTCCTTTGTATGCGAGTATAGGTTACATAGAAAATAGGTGTATTGTAGAGAAATATTGGGAAAGCTTTGTGAGTGATTATTTGTTTTATGTGGATATAGCAGAGAGTTTGTGGTTGTGATAAGGGTGCGGTCCGCTAATCGTCTAGAATATAAATCTATGTAATCGTCTAGAATATAAATCTATGTAATCGTCTAGAATATAAATCTATGTAATCGTCTAGAATATAAATCTATGTAATCGTCTAGAATATAAATCTATGTAATCGTCTAGAATATAAATCTATGTAATCGTCTAGAATATTAATCTATGTAATCGTCTAGAATATTAATCTATGTAATCGTGGCGGTGGCGTAAACCAGGGACCTGTTTCACGAAATTTTAACTAAAGCCAGGCTCATTCGGCAAACCTCGACAGATTCCGGTACCCTCCGTAACCTACATCTAGACTCGGATGTATGATAGTAAGTGATATGTACCTACGACCATACATTTGCGATGCGGCTAGTCGACTACCGGTTTACTTTAACAGGAAAACGTGCCGCTTTTACAAAAAAGTTCCAAAATGGCAGCCATTTTTTAGTTTGTTGATATAATCTCCATGGGAGCAGCCATTTTGTATCCGGGTCCTTTAAAATAGTTCCAAAATGGCTGAAATCGTCATACACCCGAGTCTAGATGTAGGGTACCGGAATCTGTCGAGATTTGCCGAGTGAACCAGGGACCTGTTTCACGAAATTTTAACTAAAGCCAGGCTGACACTTACACGACTTTTGGCCACGATTTTGTCATGCCCATCAGTGTCCACATTGACAGGAACTGCCACGACGAGTTTACGCATAGTTTGCACATTGTTCAAGCCCTTCCTGCATTGGCGAGACGAGTATGCGCAAATCGGACAGTGTCATGCCGATTCGAGTCGTGTCAATGCGTGCCACGGAATCGTGCAAGTGACAGCCTGGCTTAAGATAAAATCCAAATTTTAGTAATTTGATTGGATAATATTAGATTGATTTTAGTGCTTCGCCAATCAAAATTGAAGTATCTATTAAGTTTGGATTTTATCTTTAGTTACAATTTCGAGAACCTGGGCCCTGTATGAAATTGATTTTCTGTTTTTCAACAGAGAGAGGTTCCATCGCTAACTATATACCACCTCAACTACAACAAATTTACACACATTTGTACATTAAATAAAGTGTAAATCATATAAATATTAGTGACATAAGATAGGTAGAGAGAGGGAGAGGCGGGGGGAGAGATAAACACAGATAGGGGGGGACGGGAGAGAGAGATGGTATTTAACGTACACTTTACAGAAGCGACCTGTTCGACAGATAATAATATATTCTCCTTTCATTTGATAGACGTAACGAATTTGATTGATTGATAAAAAAGATGAGTTTGGTCGACTGTTGAATGTATTCTGAATAGGTTGCCAACGAACAGGTAACCTACCAGCTGGATCTGTCGAATAGGTCGCTAGCCGAATAGGTCGCCAAATTGTTTTCGGTTAGCGCCCTCTGGTGTAATAATGTTGATAATTCATTATTTTTCTGGACATTTTCATTTCAAGATTTTAATTTCAAGACTTTTTGAAACGTAGAAGATATTTTCACAAGAGTTCAAATTTCAGATTTTTTTTATTAGACACTTTCAGAAACCATTGAATTGATTTCTTTGTCGTGTAAAATTAAGAAATTATTTTATAATTTTAATATTTAATGATATATAAAAGTTACCGATAAAATTGCGAAAATGAAACATAAAGTCAATTTTTTGTTTAAAATGTTGATTTTGTGCACGAAGTGTTGACATACGAATGTAGAAACGAGAATCGTTAGTTTAGAATGTTGCGTTCGTGTCTAAAATGTTCAAACTGGAATGTAGAAACGAGAATCGTTAGTTTAGAATGTTGCGTTCGTTCTTAAAATGTTCAAACTGGAATGTAGAAACACGAATCATGAATATTGTCCCATTTGGTCTTCTATAAACTTAAGACAGACGAGTTTCACAGAACGATTTTAAGCATTTTAGTTAAAATCCACTAAAGTAATATTTTAATTTAAAATTTAATCTTAACTTAACATAGTGGCGTTTCACAAACCTATTTTAAGGACTTACTGAACTAGTCGTCACCCTCCCCTAACTTAAAATCACGACATTAACAAACATTGATTAGAGCTACATTGCTGGATATATTGCGACACATGATATAATTGCAATAACAATTTTAACATACAATCATTCACAAAAATAATTATCATTCAATTTTTTTTCATAGCATGGGAAATACACTTACAGCCCACTCGTTTATTTTATTGTAAGGCAATTGAAGCATTTGGGTGGCGCCCATATTAGAACTCGAAGAAAGAAAAATAGACCCAGTAAACTAAACACTAAAAGAAAAGCATTTAAATGTATTTATATCCAATGTCATGGAAAGAAGAGCACTCTTATTTATAAAGAAAATAGCTTCGTGTACAATGGTTTAATATGGCCAATCTCCGAAAGGCCTATACTGCTAGACGTACTATAAGTAATTATGTAGTATTTACTCATGCTTTTGGGGGTTATGATGATTTGCAAAAAGATAAATCAATAAACTCAAATGTGTTGATTGAAAAATGTTTTAGGCCTATTTGAAATTAAATTTTAATATCATAATTTTTTTTATTATTTCTTAATAAAGTCTTAGGTTAAAGAAACCCAACATAAATGAGAGAAATTTTAGACGAGACAAAGTTATTTTATCTTTGGAAAAATTCATTTAATTGATTAAGATAGATAGGCATTGAATTGAAAGTATATATACCATTGAAAGGGTCTATGGGCATCGCATTTCAAATCTGGACATCGGAACATTGGCTATTTGGTAATAATGTCAAAGTTGATAAATACTTTTTAAAATACAACAAAGTTTTTTTTTTTTTGTTACGTCTTTTATGTAAATCAGTTTAGTGAAGCCTGTACCAAGACAGGCCCGGGACTGTACAGCGCAGTGGACGCTTACGGCTGGCCCCCGGATCCATTCACTTGATTTGATAATTGTTTAGTTCTTGCAATGTCTGTTTTCTGTCTTGTCCGCAGGTTTATCTTGTAGATTTTTTTTTGTTTTGTTTGTTTTGAGTGTAGTGCCGTCCTCCTGCATTTACTACTAGATTAGTTGTTTGAGTAATAAATTTCATAATATTTTTGTGACAATTCTTAACAGTTTTTTTTTGTCCAAAATACCGAACTCTACGCTGCAATTCAAGCGATTTAGTGGATCGATTCATTGGAGCCTGCGAGAAAATCAAATGCCAAGTTCAAGGCCAACCCCCGATACATTTCGAAACAAATAATACGAAATAAACTCATTTATTTCACCTTTCTACGACTGTCTGACCATGTGCAAACATTGCTACAACGTATGAAACTCTCCACCTTGATATTGTAACTGACTTTAACTTATATCTATTAAAATTGCATTTTAAGTTACAATTAATCATTTTGATTTCAGTTAAAATCTATTTTTAAGATTTTAGCTTAAGTTTTTGTAAAACAGGGCCCTGTTTAGAATCGATTGTTTTCGACTTTTATTAATGCGTGCGCGATTCATCATGACATCTGTCAATGACTAAGTGGCGTGGTTTCGTTTCAAGGTTTGTACGTGACAAGGGGAAGGGCCAATCCCGTGACTTTTCGACGGATCCACCGATTTCCTCCCATGCTTAAGTACCCTAAGTGCTGGCGAATTTTGGAAATAATACTGAACCATATATTAGTCCCGAAATGAATTAATTGTTTCGATTGGATATTAAACCCCATTCCCTCTCTCTGCGGGGGATTTGGGATGGCCTAGTAGTCTAGAGTGTCGCGCTTCGACCTCTAGCTGGCCGGCCACCTCTGGCTTGCGGCCGTGGTTTCGAGCCCTGTGGCATGGAGATAGCGGCGCCTTCTCAACCTCGTGGGTTTCCTCCGGGCACTCAGGTTTCCTCCCAAAACGACCTAGTTGTGTCGAGTGGACGTTAAACCCCAATCCTCTCTCATTCTCTCCCTCTCTCTGCGTCACTGTGGCAGCACTCATGGCTCTACCAACGCCCTATATGCATTGCGACACATCTCCACTCATACAAATCTTACTATCGTCAACAATCTCCAGTCACCCAATTCTTAGTAACACTTCTTTTTATAGCTAATGATCAACAGATTGAATACAAATATTCGTGGTGTGACGCATGTACTTTTATTATTACAACACGTTATAGTTACTCACCTGTGACCATCGAGGTAACTCACCTGTTAATAGCACGGTCGTTTGTATCTGTTTCACGTGTATGAGAGAGAGAGAGAGGGGGAGAGAGAGAGAGAGAGAGAGGGAGAGAGAAAAGAGAGAGAGAGAGAGAGAGACTTAAGTTGAGAATTTACTCAAAAATGTTCGCCTTGTTTTAACTAAAATAAAGACCTTTATAAAGTTTTTGTTGTTTTGATATATTAAATACACCAATAAGATACTATGTTCAAAGTTTTAGTGAGAAAGAAAGAGAGAGAGAGAGAGAGAGAGAGAGAGAGATGACTACAATATACAAATGTTTACGTCAACTCTTGCAAAACAGGTTGAATTTACAGGGGCAGATCTTGGGATTTTGGGCCATTGACTTTCTCCCAACAATGACCTCAAAATGCTAGGACATTGACTCAAGTTTTTAAACTGTTCTCAGGTTTCTCAGTGTTATCGGGACAATCATCATATATGACATAAACTTTATGTCAACTTAAATAAAACTGTTTTACAGCGATACAACGATCGGCGAACAATTATATAATTATACGGGGATCACGCTGGCTAAGTGGATAAGGCGCTGGTTCGCTAGCTTGGAGGTCGGGTGCTCTATTCCCTGCATTGGCCGAGAAAGTTCATCTCGATTTTCCGGCTTGATTTTCCCTTGTTAGTGGTGCAGAATGAGGGCCTGACAAGGGCAGCTGCCTAGTCGTTCGGATGGGTTGAAAAAACCGAGGTCTCATGTACACATTGGAGTGCACGTAAAAGATCCCTTGGCAGTTGGAATTCGATATAAGAGTAGGCCGTAGCGCCGCTGCCCGGGCAAAATTTCCCTCATAGCATATGAGCCCAGGTTAGGTGCATAATAGTAGGACGTTAACCCCATTTCATTTATATAATTATACAATACTGTCTATGATCTATTGGGACGATTAATGTTATAGCCATTATATTGTTGGCATTCATTGTGGGGTGGGATTGTGGATGGCGCCTTAGATTAGGAACCGCCCCCACCCGACCCCTATTTCTAGCTTCTAGTTCCGCTACTGCACATAGTCACTCGTACTGGGGGTATTTGCCTCCGTCGGTCGCATTTTGGCTAAATACCCCCCCTGGGGCTGGGGAGCTGTAACATTACAGTTTACGGTGAGAAAGATTGTTGCTGGAAGCCACGTTAACTTTAACTAGTTGTTAACTTGCCGTTATATTTAACGGAGGTGTTGGGCTGCATTATTGTCCCTTTAACATGTTAGCAAAATAACGATCCGTTAAAATACCATGGTTTTGAGCAACCGACGCTAGGTCATTGTACACGAATCATTGTGTAGCTAGTCAGTGACATTACGAGATTGCATGTAGATATTAATGTTAATTACATATATATCACCTTTCAGTTGAATCACAGTATATATTGTTTGGGATGATGTTCATATTGTCTTACGTGTTCGTCAAGGTGAACTTGTTGTTTGCTGTATTTAGTCAATTAGGATTTGTTCAGATGAGTTTACTCCCCCCCCCCCCACACACACACACCTCCCCCATAGTTATAAAGTTCTTAGTTAAGTTGACTAAAGAACATTTTGTAGGAATGCATGATTTTATAAATTGAACACTTGTTTACGATATTATTGTCGGTGGAAACAGGCACTATACCTATGATGTTTCAGCCGGCTTATCTAAAGTATTTTTTTTAAACATATGTCAGTCTTCACTCTTTAGAATGTTTTGTAAACAAATCTTCATTGTAGTTTCGGTGACGTTTTCGCAATATACTTTTTAAGAGTTTTAAGTGGCAGAATCAATCAAAAAGTTCTTTAAGTGGGCTGCTAATGAGGTCGAAGGGGTCTGTACGCGGATATATAATGTTGAAACCAACTTAATTTAAATTATTGATATATAGCCTGATGTGAATGTGTGTATGTGTACTCGGTTGTTGATGTTCATCATACACATAGTCGCCATTTGTCGCTATTAAAACATAATGTGCGTCCTCGGTTAATCACATTAATAAATCACTGTTCTATCGCGATCTTGTGCCATATACCAATTTTAAACAGTTATATAATATATAATCTGTGACGGCATGCAAGAACCTGATAACCCACATTTTCCTAAAAATTCAGATAAGGGAGCGTGCCATTGAACGTAGATGGGTAGTATCCATCTTGACTGTAATCATGAAAACACTGTGAATATATTTGACATGATAACCAAGTCTGCTGGTCGGATAGCCGTGGCGATAGAGAGGCGGCTTCTCTCCAATGCAACGAGGGTTCAATCCCAGCTCAGGGCAAGAACTTTATCGTTGTAAGTGAGAGGGATATTCGGTCTCCCGTCCGATCAGGCGGGTTTCCCCCGAGTTCTTCGGTTTCGTCCTGCAGTAATGATCGAAATCATTCGCACGATCTGTGCCAAGGGCCAAATTGGAAAAAGGCCTCATGCCTAATTTGCTACCCTTGTAAAATGACGCGATTATTATTATTAGTATTATAATAGTTTTAACCTAATATAAAAATAAGCATGCAAGAACCTGATAAGCCTCATAAGATTTGATTTGTTTGCCAACGTTTCGATGCTGGCAAGAGCCCGATAATCCACTAGTCATACCCAAGGTCATTTATCTTGGGTTGGTTCCTTTCGATATTCGCGCGTATCGGATCGCAACTTCATAGATTATGGCACACAGGCCTGTAATTAAGTTTCCTCCTTTCGGGACTAACATGGTTCAATTTCATTTCTATAATTCGCTTGCACGTAGGGGTCTTTAGCAGTGGGGGTAAACCGCAGAACCCGGAGAAAACACACGAAGTTGATCAAGCGAGCCTACTGACTCAATGACAGACCTTGCGACACAGCACACACGTGCTTACTATTCGGCCATCCAATCCCCCTAAAATGGCTGCAAATACTATAAAAGTATGCCACACCAAGGTTGTGGTCCCTCTAGTCACATTTGATGAAACTTAAAATATATGTTTATATCAAAACGATCTCTGTTCCTTGATGAGCCTCGGGAGGCGCCGGTGGCATACTTTTATTAAAAAAATGGCTGCAAATAGTATAAAAGTATGCCACACCAAGGTTGTGGTCCCTCTAGTCACATTTTTATCCGGTCTTGATGAAACTTAAAATATATGTTTATATCAAAACGACCTCGGTACCTTGATGAGCCTCGGGAGGCGCCGGTGGCATGTCAAGTAAACCCATAGGGAGGCCACGGGAGAACAGCGAAAAGTTTTAATGCTTGCATTGTCAGGAAAACATAACACGGTAGCATCCCGGAGATTTCCAGGTCCACAAGAAAATTCGGGGGATTTTCCTTGAGCTTCCGCCAAATATTTGTTTCCCCGGGGCATCACGGAAGCATCACCGATTCATTGCTGAAGTATCAGGGGACCTTTGAGGATAGTTAAATCGGGTATGCCTCGGCGAGAAAAATTTTCGTGTCTGTAAAACATCAACAGATTTTCAATACGAGCCTTAAATTTTTTTGCAGTTATCCTGAGGCCTCCCGATGGTTCCATATACAATAGTTAAAAACCGTCTTGTTATGAGATCCTGTTTAACATTTAGGCTGATGAATTGTCTTTAAAAGAATCCCTATCTTTTAAAAAATGTCTTTTTAAATTCAGCAAACACAGAGTGGTTAAGCAAGCGAAATGTGCCGAAAAATCGAATTTGAAAAACATCAATTTAAAAAAATGTATTTTTCAAATGGTGCCTGGCATTTCTTTCAAAATGGATGTCAATTGTGGGAATATAATGTCATATATAATGGTTATCCAAGCGAAATATGCCAAACATCAACTAAAAAAAATGTATTTTTCAAATGGGTATTTCTTTCAAAATTGCTGCCAAATGTGGTAATATAATGTCAAATGTAGCCGATGTATATAAGCCATTGGCTCGTTTCGTTATCCCGTAATAAAATATTGGTTAAAAATAAAAAATAAAAATGAAGTGGTTATGCAAACAAAATTTGCCAAATAAGCGAATTAAAATGTTGAATAGAATTACTATAAATAGATGATGACAGATAAATGTGGTAATATAATGTAACCTGTTGTGGTTATTCAAGCGAAATGTGTCAAACAAGCAAATTAAAAATGTTGAATATAATTTCTATAGATAGATGATGACAGACCCGTAAGAAACATGTGATGCTTTTACAAATATTAGCTGTGTCATTTACAAGGCCGTTCTACTTGGCTACACATTCACACCTGCAAGATGAGGTGGGAGGGGGGGTGGTAATGCAGTGTGCTACCAACGACCAAGGGTTCTTTAATGTACATACCCACGTGTACCCTGTTTTCACGTCTCATGCCAGCAATTAGACACCTTTCTTTGTCAGGCCTTCCTTTCTGCACAACGGAATACCCAGGAAAACCTTCGAGGCAAAAACCGAGAGCGAAATCGTAATCCCTACCTGGCTAGTCAGCGCATTAATCACTAGGCCGGAATCTGCCGAGGTTTTCTCAAATCCAAAAATAGATAAATCTATAAATGACTGGAAATATTTATGAAATTGAAAGTTGGAAATCCCTTATATCACGCTGTATGGCGTATTTATTGGTCCAGTCAAGGCAGAACAGTGGGACGTTCAACTCCATTTCATTTCATTTTATTTATGAGCTCGCATAATACTACACGTTCCCACGATTATAAATCAGACTCGAGGCGCAATCCGCCCAGTTGAAAAAAATTAAATTTAACTTGTATTTTTAAGAGTGTTTTGGATATCGTTCAGCTCAGCTGGTCATTGTTTAGATACAATAGATGTGCAATTTCTGTATAACTGAGTGTCATTTATATAATTTGTTATGGTACATTGATCATAATAACCTTGATATATAAAAACGTAATAAAAGTGTGCATTTCACCTAGTTTCAAATAGCTAAAGGCAATTTATTTTGTTCGTTCTGCAAGGCTGTTATATGTTTCTCGCTTCTCTTTCTCGGAAATATTGTACCAAATTGTCCGTATTTTGATTTGTCGAAAATCACTACCTTTTTTTAAAAAAAGGTCCCGAAATGTTGTCATCGATTCGCTTGATGAATATTAATGGATAATTAAAACGTTAATAAAGCCGCGTAATACCGACACTCGTTAAACAAGAAATTCTTAGACATGGACAAGAGATGAGAAATTTGAAACAAATAAATAGAAATAAATGATATATAATACATAATACATGGATTTTGTTAATAAATGACAGCCTATTGTATTTCGTCTGATAATGCTAGGTTTAGTATAAACGATGACTGACATCTTTTTGTTTTCAATTTTGGCACTCTGTAGCGACGTCCCGAGGGAAGTAATTCGTATTCACTATAAAAAGTAAGTGCAAGAGGACTGCACTACACGCAAAACAAAAATATACAAGATAAACCTGCGGACAAGACATAAAATAGACATTGCAAAAAATAAACAATTATCAAATCAAGTGAATGGATCCGGGGCCCAACCGTAAGCGTCCACTATAAGCTCCAAGAAATCTTTGCATATCTTTATCGAAAATATTGTATGCACGTCATATGAAACTGAAGCAAAGAATTTCTATCTGCTCTTTAACCATGCTGTTTCAGATAATAACTTAGAATAATATAAATCAAATGTGGAGTGAAATTAATAAAAGCAATATGAATTTTCGGACAGTGTGCTCACTTTAGTAAGACTTTTAATTTGTAACATTTGCTCGGGGCAATTACGACGACCATTCCTTACTCTGTACCATTAACTGACTATCATAACTGGCTGTATAATATACTTAAATCAAGATAACCTTTGCAATGTAATGTGATATAAAGAGAAGTGAAAACTGAAATACTACAGAAGAAACTGGTCCAGTTGGTTTGGGATTTGGACCCATATTAGAATTAGCTGCATTGGAATTAAACTTTGATGAGTGAATTTCTTTTAGAAAATACGAAGGTATGTATAGTACATTAGCAGTATTTTCTGCATTGGAAAGTAACTTGATGTGTCTCATCGAATTAAAAATGTTGAATATAATTTCTATAGATAGATGATGACAGGCCTGTAGAAACATGTGATGCTTTTACAAATATTAGCTGTGTCATTTACAAGGCCGTTCTACTTGGCTGCACACTCACACCTGCAACATGTGGTGGGAGGTGGGTGTGGTAATGCAGTGTGCTTCAATCGACCAAGGGTTCTTTAACGTACATACCTACGTATACCCTGTTTTCACGTCTCATCCCAGTAACTAGACACCTTTCTTTGTCAGGTCCTCCTTCCTGCACCACGGACAAGGGGACAGAACGCCTGAATATCCAGGGAAACCTGCGAGGCAAAAACCGGGAGCGAAATCGTGACCTCTACTTAGCGAGTCAACTCATTACTCACTAATACCCCCATTTCACTGGGCCACGGAAGACTTGCGGAAGGAAATCCGTAAGTCTTTCTCCTCACATCGTATGGCGCCGCCAGGAAGTGCAGTGAATCCGTAGTCATTCCTCGTCGTCCACAGGTTTTTACGAGCTCAAATTGTTCTGCGAACGTTCCTTTAAATATAATTTGCGGAAAAAATTTCAGTGCTCTCCGCAATTAAAACGGGATCGATCCGAGAGTCTTCCGCTGTTATTCCGTATACAAAAGAAGCTGTCCGCATGTATACCGCAGGCATTTCGTCTCTTTTCGCGGGTGTTAAATGGTTACGGATGACATGAGTTCATGTACGGAAGAATACGGAAGACCTTCGCCTGCGAAAGGAAAGCGCGGTATATCACGGAATGTTACGAAAATGATGCGGTTGAGTCGCACAAGCATGAACGTTTGCGGAAAGTTTTGGGCGCGCGGAAGGCTGCGGATGATGTGTAATAAATACGGATTCACTGCGCTTCCTAGCGAAACCCCGTCTTCGTTAGCCCAGTTGGGAGCAGAACAGTAGAACGTTAAACTCCATTTCATTTGATTTCATTTCCTAGCGAAACAATATGGTACAACAGGAAAGACATACGGTACTTTGCGGTATTTTTGCGGATTTTCTTCCGCAAGTTTTCCGCGATGTCGTGAAATATGGATATAAGTCCGTGCTTTCTGTCTTCAAAATAGTGATTTTATTGGCGGAATCCGGTGTCATCCTTTGCTCTTTACCGATTTTCCGCAGGTGCGTCGTGATTGGTCCGAGGCGAAACGCGGTGGCCGAAGATGGTCCGCGCTTGTTCCGCAGTCATTCCGAAGTTCTACCTTGCCAAACGGATTAGTACCGCCAGCTACCGCATTTATCCCGTGTATTTTCCGCCATTGCCGAGGGTAGCCCGCAATTTGTCCGAATATCTTCCGTGACGATCCGGGATCTTTCTTAAGTGTTCCGAAGTTTCGCCGCCGCTTCGCCGTAATTTGTACCGTAGTTTAACGGTATGTGTTCCGAAGATACCGTGACTGTTCCGAAGGTATTCCGAGAGCGTTTGAGATGGACAGTGAAATGGGGGTAAGCCACTATTACGATTCACAAGAACCCGGCCAAGGCCCGCTTATTGGTGTTTTCCCGATATTCAGTATATTACAATACAGCAAAATTTTTCACCCGTCTTTTGGCACCACATGGAAAATCAGCAGAGTTCTTCATTCCAGCGACTTTTGCCATAAATTGGCATTCGTCCCATTCATCGGCACCATTATTTCCTATGATGTAGCAGACCTGTTCACTAATATCCGCACAGCCTAGACACTCCAAATACTTAAACGAAAATCAATAAATAAGAGACCCCACTCGTCTCTGTATAACTGCCACTTACTTTGGATGGGGTGATGAATATTATCAACAACTACATGGCCTGCCTATGGGTAACCCACTTTCATGACCAGGTTTGAAACTGATGCATTACAGACGTCCACCATCAAACCCCCTTGTTGGTATCGTAAAGTCGATGATGTATTTGTGATCCTCGATCAAAACGACAACCATGATACCCTACTCCAACATCTGAACTGTTGACAAACAAGGATAAAATTCACAATTGAAACAGAAACGGACGACAATATCCCATTTCTCGATGTCTTAGTGACCAGGTAAATCCATATTACAAATTGTTTGTCTTTATCAACATATTAACACGTTATATTTCGGCTCATGTCGTCATAATGTTCCGGTTCGATGAATTTGGAGGAATGTTTTTGTAGAAGTGTTTTGAAGGAATTGTATTTGGAAATTTGTATTTGTGATTTTGTTGTTCGAGATTTGTTTTTCGTTGTATTAAATGTACATGAAAAAAAAAAAAGTTATCTTTATATTAAAATATTTAATTGAATTAAACAAAAGAATTTAATATTAAAAATGTCTGATTTGTGAAACAAATATTGATTATAAGATACAAATGTTAATTTTAGTGTTCAAATGTCAGAATACGACAACAAATGAATAAATAAGAATTAAGGACTATGAATAAAGAACACCGCATAAAGAGCTGTTTGGTCTTCCATGCAGTTATCAGGGCAACCCCAGCACTAACCAGGGCAAAGAGATCTGGGTCACCGCGACATCCCAGCACTAACTAGGGCAAAAAGAACTCCGTCACCAGAACATCCCAGCACTAACTATTATAACAGGACGCTAGAACTGAGTCATTAGTGCAACCCCACAGTTAACTAGACAACAAGAACTGGGTCATCAGAACATCCCAGCACTAACTAGGGCAACAAGAACCGAGTCACGAGAACATCCCAGCACTAACCTGGGTACAAGACATGAGTTATCTACATCAATTCCTGCTGTTGATTCAATGTTTTACCCGTGCGACAAGTAGTATTTATCAGCATACTTTTAGAGGTGTATCGGTGAAGATCTGGGGTCGGTTGCTCAAAACTAAGTTATTTTAACGATCCGTTAAACTCTAACGGACACATCATGGTAATGTGTTGTTTGTTAACTTTCTGTTAAATTTACTACAGAAAACACTATAGAATACTTTATTTTTTATATTAGCATTAATCTGTAGGAAAAATGTGCACCACCGAATGTTTGGGGCCTTTATTTCAAGCAACAATCTTTCTCTCCGTTAAAGCTAACAGATCGTTAAAGGATAACGGAGTTTTGAACAACCGGCCACATGATAGTTTTGGTCGCGGGGTCAAGTCGAGGCGACTACCGACCAAAACTGTCTTGATCTTCAACGACACGCCCAGGAAAGATGCTAAGTATCTAAAACAGCATGGTTAAAGATCAGATAAAATGGTCATATCAAAATTCTTTGCTTCAGTATGTTTAGTTTTATATGTGGATACAATATGTTCGATAAAGATATGCTAGTGGGAGAGAGAAATAGGGTTTAGCGTCCACTCGGCAAAACTAGCTCATTTCAGAACTAACATATGGTTTAATTTTATTTCAATAATTCGCTTGCGCGTAGGGGTCTTTAACAGTGGGAAGAACCCGGAGGACCCAGCAAAAACGCGCGAAGTTTGACAAATGACCCTTCTCCTTGACACATACAACCGGGGATTGGAAACCACGCCAGTTGACTCAATGACAGGCTTTATGATACAGTGCACACGCTAACCATTCAGCCACCGACCCATCTACGAGTTCTCTTGAAGCTTATAATACTTATATAATAAATATTATGCTTCATATACTTTATCAGTGTCGGTATTACGCGGCTTTATTTAAGGCCTAATAACACTCTTGTTGTAACTGAATAATATGTCCCAATCATTATTCTGGTCAACAAATTCTACTATTTCCAATATTCCAATTAATTAATGATACAAATTTAATCTTAACACACCTAGTTTTAAAAAATGGGAAAATTCAACTACATGGTTTTAAAAGCTGTACGAAAACCTTTTCAAATGTAACTTAGATTTTAAAATATTTTCGAACCCTCTGGACTAGTAAAATAGGATGTAATGGATAATTTACACAACAGGTAGGTCACTTAAACATCTAGTAGTTAGAATAAGGCTTTTTTTCTGGACCTGTCAAACCAGCAAAAGTGTTATTGTCCCTTTACAGTTTCAATTATTCACGAAGCGAATCAAGGACAACATTTGGGGACCTTTTTTTTCAGTAAAAAAAAAGTAATTTTTCAAAAAATAACAAAACCCCGGGCAATTTGGTACAATATTTCGTGCAGAACGAACAAAATAAATTACTGTTAGCTATTTGAAACTAGGTAAATCGTAAACTTGTATTACGTTATTATATATCAAGGTTATTATGCTCAATGTACCTAATGACTGTTTATTAAACCACACCCAGTTATACAAAAAATTGTACATCTATTGTTTCCAAACAATGACCTGCTGGGCGAAGGTTGTGTAAGAAATGAGAAGGCCAATATCTAATCTTCTTGAGAAAGGCGCCGTTTAAGGTCAAAATATAGGCCTTTTACTGCGTCTTATTATTCTTTGCCAACCAAATTCTTTGCCCGCCACTAAAATAAATTCTAAAAAAAAGAAAGAACAAACAAAGGTATTGTAATTGACCTGTGTTGATCAAATAAAGTCGTACTATTTAACCCAAAACCTGTTTTGCAAGTTATGCACTTTATAACTACGAGAGAGATAAAGAGGAGGCCGACCCAACTCCTTGCCAAGTACACGCCATGTTCCTGAAGCAACGACTGCGGGTTTTACAACATCTGGCCGTTGCTGGTTTAAATCACAATTCCCGACATTACAGCTGCTACGTTATCTGCAGATACGTCAACAGTATCATCTAATCAGAGATTGGAGCATAGCGACCTCCACAGAAACCCTGACACTGGACGAACCTTGAACTTTGGAACTCGATTCATACAGCGCCCAAATGTTCCCAGAGGCCAAATGCGATGGCCTTAAAAATCACGGGGTCATGCTGGTATTTTGGTGGGGAGAACGTCGACAAATTTAATGGGAGAATAGACAGACAGACAGACTTTCATTTTTTTTATTTATGCAGATTTCGCAATAGACGTAATTATGTAGTGATTGATCTAATCACGTGACATTTAAAGCTTGAACTGTTAGTTATTCCAATAGACACTTTCTCTACTTCTCACGATCCATTTCATTTTCATTTTCACAAATAGGTCAAGTTCCCCACGTAATATTATTTGAGGAATATCCGGTGTCAATCCACTCTGGGGTGTTCTAACTGTACCTGATTCAATACACACCAACTGAATATATTATATAAAGTGGTCTCGTTCCTGGTTACACACACTAATCTTTAAGTGGTTTCTCATTCATCACCTTGCATGTTTGTTAAAACGTATGATTGTCATTCGTACTTTTAGGGAGAGAGATAGAGAGAGGGAGGGGGGCAGAGAGAGAGAGAGAAAGAGAGAAAAGAGACAGAGGGAGGGGTATAGATATATGAGAGAGAGATAGAGATACACATATGAGAGAGTGTGAGAGAGATAGCGAGGGAGAGAGTGAAGAGATATATATTAACATGTGGCTCATTTTTATTTCAATAAATTGCTTGTGCGTAGGGGTCTTTAGCAGTGGGAGGAAATTAGAGGGCCCAAAGAAAACCTACGAGGTTGGACAGGCGGGGAATCGAAACCTTATGATACAGCGTGTACGCGCTAATCATTCCCCCCCCCCCCGCCCCCTGCATTTTTAGGGCAGTTTCCCATTCTCACAACTTGTGAACCACGGTGATGCAGTAAGTAGTACAAACAGATTTCATGTTCGATCGCTTTGTTGGCAGAAACATTTTCTCGGGATTTTCGGGCGGGGTCCCCCCTTGTCATTGGTGCATTAAAGGCGAGCTGACAGGGGACAGCGTATAGTCGTTCAGATTGAACGAAACGTCGCGGTCCCGTTACACATTGACGTACAACTCGCAAAAGAACCCTTGAAATAACAGTTGGCAAAATAGCCTTCATAGCACACGGTATTGTGTATCCACTTCTTCATTATCCCAGTTGGAGCAGAACACTAGGACGTCAAACCCAATTTCATTTATATTCACGTCATATTCACTCGAGAGAATTTAAGTCATTACGGGACTAACACATGGTTCAATTAGGAGATAAACACGTTCCTGTTACGTATTTAGAGGGGGTTTATTGTCCATTTAACCATGCCTGAATAATTAGATCACGAGACGCGATAGCGTCGAGTTGTTCTAATGTATAATTCAGGCATGGTTAAATGGACAATAAACCCCCGATAAATACGTAACAGGAACGTGTTTATCGATATTATAGCACAAATATTTGGAGATTTTGTTGGGAACTATTTTGGAAACGTTTTTACACCCATTTTAAAAAGTCGTTATTAGGCCACGCGCTAGCGATCCTTTTTAAAAATATTTTCAATACTGTTCCTTTCTTTCCTGCGATTATAAACTGTTTGAGTCTCGAGTTGCTGGTAAATGAAAGAAAATGTTATTCGGATATCGACAACAAAGAATATTTTTAACGTCCGAAGAATTTTAAAAGAACAGGACATTAGTATTATTGCGGTAGGCCTATTTCGAGACGAGACAGTATCAGCGTGATTGAAATAATTCCGGCCTGCTATCCGAGTCTAAAAGAGGAGTAACTCTTGCCAACAAAAATGTCTCCGATTCGACAGTGGTCAGTTTCGTGTATGTTTTCATTCTTTATTATTTTATTTGTAGACTGTTATCACAATGCTATAGTTCGTTCTTGTTCAAAAAATTGTAGTTCGTACTTACATTCGCAAAAATACCCTATACAACTATGACAGTGATGTCCAGCCTAAGATTCTAGTGGTTGCTATGTATACTGTTCTGACGTTACGTTGTCAACAAAGATTGGCATATTATTACTTAGGCCTATATTTCAACTGCTATTTTCAAACCTTCTCATTGTATTTTTTGGCGATTCTTTGTAATACAGCGCGCACGTATCTTTAATGCTGGATGTACTTATTACGAAGATGATAAACGTTTGTTTAAATAGCCACTAGTCGTACCCTGTACGTAGTGTTTATTGTTCATGTAAAGCGCCATTGAATACACCAAAGATGTAATATTATGTAATAATGATCACCATATCAAATTCAATAAACATAAACATATGTTATCTAATATAAATAAAGCGTGACTGTGGTGAAATAATGTTTTGTTATATAAATATATTGGTTAATATGATCTCGCATTAAATACAATAAATAAAAACTAGTCTATTTTAGTAATTACATGTATGTTATGTTTTGATTGTGACATATTTGTTGGACAAACAAAAGAGAATTTTACTCCTATACTCGTATATTCAAAGAGTGAAAGACAAATACATTCCGTTGAAGCATTACATGATAACTGGAATTTCGTATTAAAAAGGGGCATTTTGACTTTTAAGACTCCCCACCCTCCCCACGACACACACATCACTAAATAGAGCGAAGACGATCCACATTGTATCTGCTTTAACAAGGTACGCAAAAATAAATATGTCAGAAAATATTTTACAATTTTGAAAATGTTTTGGGACCTTTTTAATGGTATAAATCCCGATATCTTGTATTTCGTAAATACCCCCCCCCCCCCGGTTGGCGCCAGTCATTTTTGTTTTCTTTTTTTCAAGGTATGCAAATATAAATTTACATTTTGCAGCACGCAAAGATTGTTTTCTTTTAATTTTAAATACCCCCTCCCCTCACTTAATAAAATTTAGTACGATGAAACTTTGATCTTTTGTCAAGCTATTTAAATATAAATGTTCCAGAAACAAAAACTTGAAGAGTTTTACCTTATTAAACTCTGTAAAATGATTGGGAGGGGGTGGGCGGGGTCTTCAATGTCAAAATACGGGCCTTACTACGACTATGGTGGTCTATCGCTAGCATTCATTATTTGATCAAAAACGTTAATAAATTTTAAAAAATTATGTTAAAAAATTAAATTTAATTAAAATTAAAATCAAAATTAACTAAAGAAATATATTCTCTGACAAATAAGCTAAAATCAAATTGAAAAGTAAAATAAAATCAAAATCAAAATCAAATCAAAATGAATTACATACCAAAAATAAAATTAAAAAACAAAATAATCGAAATCAAATGAAAGTTTTGCGGCTTGTCAGTATTGAGCTAGTTGAGCTGTGACCTATTTTGATAGGTTACTCTTCATGGAATACGACGTCGGATATCCCATGCAAATTTCATGCTCCAAGTAGGCTTCACAGAGGCGGATTATCTTTTGGGCAGTGTAGGTAGCTGCCTGGGCCCAAGATAAAATAGGGTCCATAAACCTTTTGATGTTTTATATTACATGCATTTAATTCCCTTACCCACTCAGTCAGTGAGTGATACCATACCATAGCGCTCAAAATGAGCTTGATCAATCCATCTGGGAGACTTGTCACTCGCTCGCCTTGCATTAGCCTGGTATCCGGTCATTCGGCAAACCTCGATAGATTCCGGTACTCTCCGTAACCTACATCTAGACTCGGATATATGTTAGTAATTGATATGTACCTACGACCATACATTTGCGATGCGGCTAGTCAACTACCGATTTACTTCAACAGGAAAACATTCCGCTTTCATAAAATAGTCCCAAAATGGCGTCTTTTCTAGATATAATCTCTATGGGGGCAGCCATTTTTTAGATTGTTGATATAATCTCCATGGCCATGGGGGCAGCCATTGTTTATCCGGGTTCTTTAAAATAGTTCCAAAATGGCGGACTTCATCATACAGCCGAGTCTAGATGTAGGGCACCGGAATCTGACGAGGTTTGCCGAATGAGTATCCGGTTTCGCGTTCTTTTTTAAAAAGTTTTCTCTTAAAATTAGTCTTTCTTTCATTCCCTGAAGGCCGCTTCATTCCAACGTAGGCCAGTCCGCCGTTGATATGGCCCAAAGGCAAAGGTGTGGATGGGAAAAGAGAGAACACAAACAAAACCACGAAGCTAATAATACTAAAAATATCGACTTGAACTACGCCCAAACTAACGATGTTTTTCGGTGGCCAGGGAATGGTATCATCGAGAATAATGAGTCGCCGACCGACCAGGAGGGAGTGATTTAAAGCCAGTTTCACAAAGGGCCCTGGTGTCTAGTGGACGTTAAACTTAATCTCTCTCCCCTCTCGTGAACGGCCAAGTTGGTCGAGCTGCCTAGGGCCTATCAGAGCCTAGATCCGCCTCTGATCATTCGGTTCAGCCGTCGAATGTACTTTTTATTTTTAAAGGGAGCCACGTCCGTGTGTTAGTGAGGAAAACGTCAGTTAGCTAACCTGTGGGTTCCGTGCTCAATCCCTGCGTTGGTCTTTTCAAAATGTCCTGTTAAAATGCGGCAGCCTAAAACTGTGACAAACTGTCCAGGGAACTTAATAGTCAAAGTTTTTGAGTCGTGTATCTTTTGCTAAAGCCAATCACGCTCGGAATTGCAAGTAGATAAGATATGGAAACCTGCTGCGTTTCATAACCAAGATAAATGCAATGAAATGGAATGGGGTTTAATGTCCCCAAAGATAAATGCAATGAAATGGAATGGGGTTTAATGTCCCCTTCTGCCCCGAGTCTAATGAAGACGGGCATAGGTTATACTGTGCGCTATTGGGAAATTTTACATGCACACCAATGTGCCCTACTTACCCAGGGGAAACCACGCCGGAAAATCCCGATGAACTTTCTCAGCCAACGCAGGGATCGAGCACGGAACCTTCAGTCATGGAAATATGACGTCAACTCCGTCGTCAAGTGTACAAAGACGCCATCTTGGGTCCCAAATATCTGCGCACTATCTATGTATATTGTTGTCTCGGATGAATGAATGAAATGGAGTTTAACGTCCTACGCTTAAGCACCTAACCTGGGCTAATTGAAGACGGGCATACGCCATACAGTGTGCTATTAGGGAAATTTTGCCCGGGCAGCGGCGCTACGGCCTACTCTTATATCGTATTCCAACTGCCAAGGGATCTTTTACGTGCACACCAATTTGTACACGGGACCTTGGTTGTTGTCTCGAAGTTGTGTGCACCGACATAAAGGGTGTGGATAGATATGTCATAGATTACAGCGAACAAGAGTTTATATATAGAGGAGATGAAACATACAATTTAGTAGTAAGGGCGTCTGTATGGCGACGCTCGTGCGTGCATGCGCAGACGCATGCACGTGCATGCATGTGACCTTGCACGTGTTTGACCTTGATGACCCCTTGCACGTGTGTGACCCCTTGCACGTGTTTGACCCCTTGATGACCCCTTGCATGTGACCTTGCACGTGCATGACCCAGAAAGAGAGGGCGCGCGCGCGGAAGAAAGAGAGAGAGAAGAGAGAGAGAGAGAGAGAGGAGGGAAGAAGGAGAAGAGGGGAGAAGAGGGAAGGGGGAAGAACTCTTTTCCATTGATTAAGTTGGCCCTGAAAAGGGCCGTTTGGTCAGACTAGAATGCCAGAGTACGCCGCACTTTATGTCGGTTGCGTCTAATGGCCTCCACTAATTCGGGAGGAGGTCTTTTCCTGGGAGGTGTTTTTAATACCTCGTCAGGTAAGACAAAGATATCGTCTGGGGTGATGATGGCAAGAGTATCACCCCTGAGATACATCAGCGTGTCCGCATTGGGGTTTTCACCGAGGCGAATGATCGGAGCACCGTTTGCCATTGTGACAAAGAGAGATGAATGTTGTGTCGTTTTATAACCGTTAGGACGAATCCATTTGATATGACGTCACACAGACGAGTCCATTCATAGCGTGGCGTTACAGCGCTTAGGATAACGTTATGCAACGTTGTGCATCGTAGGGTGTACGTTGAAGGCTAAATATAGATGCGATGCAACGTTATGCATCGTAGGGTGTACGTTGGAGGCTAAATAGAGGTGTAATGCAACGTTATACAACGTATGTGCAACGTTATATCACGTGGGGTGTCGGACAGGGATAAAAGCGAGCGACGGGAGCGGTTCTGGCATTTTCACGCTATCACCGAACGAAGAAAGATGAGTTTTACATTACGCCCCGTCGATAGAAGATACAGTCGCTTATTTAGAACCGAGTCGCTATGTGTAGACATAGACTTTTTGGAAGATTGGTCCCACGTTCCAGCCGCTGATGTGCCTCAGCAACTACACAACACCGTTGAGGCCATCATTGAGGAAATTCGCCGAACTTTGAACGCCAGCGAAAGTGACTACGTACGAATTGCCATCAGTCACCCGGGACTCAAAACACCTATTTGGTTACCGTTTCGAGAGTATCGTCTGTTAAAAGCCGAAGATATTTTACAGAAAGTGGCTGCCGTCTTACAGAGCAACGAGGAATTTCGACTCGATCAACGCATGTCCATGAATATTTGTCACGTGTCCCCTCCCGATGGTAGAGGTAGCGGTGGAACAAACGTCAAGAAGAGACACAGTGCCAATTTCGATGAGTACTTAAAGAAAAAGAGATGCCTCGTCACCATAAAGAATACCGATGACTTGTGTTTCCAGCGAGCCATTGTCGTCGCTCGTCACTATGCGAACAAACAGGACACACCTGAATGGGAAAGGGAGAAGAAAAGATTAGACAGGAGGACAGGACCCCATTCGTGGCAGACGAAGAAAACAGAAGCACTCATCGATGCCGCCGGTGGAACCAAGGAAGCTTGTACGGGGATGGAAACATGGAAACTGTACGCCAAGTATTTGGGAGGACAAGGATACCAACTCAACATTTTCTCTCAAGCCATCTTTGGTAAGGCCATCTATCGAGGAACAAAACACGTCACCGGAACACCAAAACAACTGAACCTGTATTTACACAGCAGACATTATGACGTTATTACTTCCATGCCCGCCTTTGCGGAAAGGTCGTATTTTTGTGAGACCTGTCAAGTGGGATACGATCATGCCGAGAAACATTCGTGTCACGTCATGTGTCAAGGCTGCAAGAAAGTGGGTCCTCCCTGTCTACCCGACCCCAACACAAAGACGTGTTACTGTTGTCATCGTGTGTTTGTGAGCCGACAGTGCTTCGATAACCATCTCGCTACCCGTTCCAGAGCCAATGGCAGTATATGTCATCGGTGGAAGAAATGCGTAAAATGTCAGAAGGAATGGGACGTCATCGGAGCCAAGCGAAATTTAGAAGAACATCGATGCGGAGAATACAAGTGTTCCATCTGTCGTGAGTGGCACACGGCCGCAAAGCAGTTTTGCTACATTCAACCGTTAAAATCACCCATCGACATGGATAGAGACAGGAAGACACAAATCGACAAACAACAGCAATCAACGTTGACCCGTTTCGTCTTCTTTGACTTTGAATGCCAGCAAGATACAGGTGAACACATTCCCAACTTATGTGTTCTGCAAGTGTGCTGTCACTTTTGTATCGATAACGAAGAACCCTGCGAGCACTGTGACACGTACTGGAATCACCAACGGGAAATTGTGTTTAAAGGACCAGACACACTGGACGATGTGGGCAAATGGTTTTTACAACTCGCTGCTCACGGTATGGTGGTGGGTGGTCGGAAAAATGACAGTCACGAATCGAGTCCCGTGATCGCCGTGGCTCACAACTTTAAAGGTTACGATGGACTGCTGATTTTACAGACGCTGCACAAACATTCCGTGGCGCAACCTGAAGTTATAATGCAGGGTGGGAAAGCGATGACTATCACTGTTGGTACGGTCAAATTCATCGATTCCCTCAACTTTTTACCAATGGCTTTACGGGACATGCCCAAAACCTTCGACCTGCAAGAATTGAAGAAAGGTTATTTCCCTCACCACTTTAACAGACCGGAGAATGAAGATTACGTGGGCGCCTATCCTCCCAACACCGATTACGATCCGGATGGCATGAGCGTGTCGGAACGAGAGAAGTTTCACGCGTGGTACCAACAACACAGTCACGACGTCTTTGATTTTCGCCAGGAAATTTTGACCTACTGTAAGAGCGATGTGGATGTCTTGCGTCGGTGTTGTGGTGTGTTTCGCGAGATATTCCTGATGGACACGGGCATCGATCCCTTTGAGAAGAGCCTGACCCTGGCCTCCGCCTGCAGTCGCGTACTACGCACACACTACCTGGAGAAAGACACACTCGTCGTCATTCCTCGAGCCCTGATGCAAGAGCCGACATCGGGTCAAGACTGGCATCGCTTCCAGCCTCGACAACAGTCCAACAAAGCACTTCGTTGGTTGGAATGGGAACAGCATCGACAGACCATGGCCGCTTTCCGGAACCAGACCCCTCTACCAAACATTCGACACGCCCGCAACGGTAGTGAATGTCGAGTCGGTCCTTACAGTTTAGATGGTATGGACACGACCACGGGTACAGTGTACGAGTTTCACGGCTGTGCCTTTCACGGTTGTCCCAAATGTTTTCCGGGTCCCGTCCAAGACGTTCAACATAAACATCCCTACGATCCCTCGTGCAGTATGCGAGACTTGTACCAGAAGACCCAGGAACGTCACCGTCAACTCCAGGAACAGTACGGTATGCAGACCATTCGCGTCATGTGGGAGTGTGAGATGGAAGAAGAACGACGCCATGATCCCGAGATGGACGAATTTCTGATTGGATTGGAAGATCAGCAATGGCCCGCTCCCGAACCTCTGATGCCCCGCAACGCTTTCTTTGGCGGAAGAACGAATGCCATTCAACTGTTAGTCAACGAGTCGGCCGAAGAGATGCGCTACATCGACGTGGTGTCCCTGTACCCTTACATCTGCAAGTACGGTACCTTTCCCATCAAGGAACCCACGATCGTCACACAGCCCGATCAAGACCAGTGGCAGCAGTACGAAGGGTTGATCCAGTGTTCCGTGTTACCACCTCGTGGCCTGTACCACCCGGTGCTCCCGTTTCGACGAAAACAGAAACTGGTGTTTGCCCTGTGTCGAAGCTGCGTCGACGAACACATGCAACAAGGAGAGATTGCAGAATACCAACCTTGTGATCACACCGACGAACAGCGAGCCTGGGTGGGTACATTTGTCACTCTGGAACTGAAGAAAGCGGTGAGCCTGGGATATCGCGTATTAAAAGTGTACGAAGTCTGGCACTGGAAAGAATTCAGCACCTACGATCCCGAGGCTAAAACGGGTGGTCTGTTTACGGGGTACATTAACCACTACCTAAAGAAGAAGATGGAAAGTAGCGGTTATCCCGACACCTGTCACACCGAAGAAGACAAGATCCGCTTCGTGAACGACGTGTACGATACCGAAGGTATTCGTCTGGATCCCGCATCGATAAAACCAAACAAAGGGATGCGGGCGTTTAGTAAACTTCAGCTCAACACGGCTTGGGGAAAATTCGGACAGCGAGACAACTTTCCCAAGACAGAATATATCACAGAGCCCAGCGTCTTCTTTGAAAAAATGTTGGACGTGACCCAGATCGTACGAGATGTACAGTTAGTCAACGACAACATGGTCTTGATGGAAACGTTGAAAAAAGAAGGACATGTCGCACCCTGTCCCATCACCAATGTGGTTATCGCCGCCTTCGTCACGGCCCAGGCCCGTTTGAAACTCTATTCCGTCTTGGAAAAGTTGGGAGAGCGCGTATGCTATTTTGACACGGACAGCTTCATCTACCAATATAATCCTAAATCATGGAATCCCCCGGAAGGTTCGAGTTTAGGCCAGTGGAAGAACGAGTTGCCCGAGAACGTCACCATTAAGGAATTTGTGAGCGGAGGACCAAAGAATTATGCGTACAGGCAAAGCGATGGAAAAACGGTATGCAAAGTCCGGGGATTCACCTTGAATTATCGTGCCTCCCAACAACTGAATTACGTCATCATGAAGGAGAACGTACGGCACGTCAATCAAAACGAACCGCTTGTCATCTCCAATCCGTTTAAGATTTCGAGATCACGTGATCGACGTCTCTGGACACGCCCCGAGAACAAAAAATATAAAATCGTGTACGACAAGCGTTTAGTTCAATTCAATGACAATGGCCAACCGATCAACACTTACCCTTATGGATACTGACTTTCATTTGTCAGGAACGTGGCGACCAAACAGAGAAGATGGTGAATCAGCAGCAACGAATACGGATATGGTCGAAAAACTCAGAGAACGATGGCTCAACTTTCGTGTCAGCAAGTGTTATTTGCCAATAATAGAAACAAGTCAGCGCGAGGAGTGTTTCGGCTGCAGTATGGCTCACCCCAGTGTGAGATACCATGCGTGTCAAGGACTAGGTGTGTCTTCCATAACGGGCCAAGCCTCGCACCCTGTTGACGATTACAGTCACTACCTCTGGTTGGACGAGCCGAAATCAGAAGACGTCGATAAAGTATTAGACAGTCTGGTGGACGACCCATGGAAACGAGTCAAGATCTGGGAAGACGAACGACGATGGCAGGAAGATGTCATGCAAGCCTTGAGAAAGTACTGGGAGATCGTTCCTGGGTTTAAGATGGCGGTGATCAAACGCAAAAATGGAGTGTGCCCCATACGCGTATGGATGGAGCAGTCATCGGAGAGAATGTTATATTGGGAACTGAATGAAATGGATATCGAAAAGATCTCTGACATGGTGATAGAAGGTTGGGAATCTCTCGGCAGACAGCTGGGGGTCAGTGAAGAGCATATTAGTCACGCCAAGAAGATTTACCCAAACGACACACGGAAACAAATCATTAACATGTTCAACCAATGGCGAAGAATGTACGGCAAGGAAGCTGGCTATAGGCTGTTGGTACAAGAAATGCAGGGAAACATTAAGCGAGCCAATCTAGTGACGTTGATGGAAGCCTGTCTCGCGAGTGGAGCCGTCATCGCTTGGGACGACCTGCTACCGTATATGGGCAACCTGATGTACCAATTGATACACGGGAAGAAATAGACTCGAATCAGTTAGTTTTATGTCTGTTTTTTTATTGTACAATACCGTATGCAACATGAGCAGAAATAGGAAGAACCGTTTAAGATTTTTAGATCACGTGATCTCTGGACACGCCCCGAGAACAAAAAGTATAAAATCGTGTACGACAAGCGTTTAGTTCAATTCAATGACAATGGCCAACCGATCAACACTTACCCCCATGGATACTGACTTTCGTGTCTCGGGAGGATGGCGACCGAACAGAGATGGAGACGAACCGACAGAAAATACAGATTTGATCGAGAAACTAAGACGACGATGGCTCAATTTTCGGGTCTGCAAGTGTTACCTACCCATCATAGAGGAAAAGCAACACGAGGAGTGTATTGGATGCAAGTACGATCACCCCAGTCAGAGATACCATTCGTGTCTGGGATTGGGCGTGTGTTCCATAACGGGCCGAGCCTCACACCCTGTCGACGATTACAATCACTACCTCTGGTTGGACGAGCCGAAACCAGAAGACGTCGATAGCGTGTTAGGCAGTATGGTGGACAACCCACGCGACCGAGTCAAGACGTGGGAGGACGAACAACAATGGCGAGAAGACGTGGACGAAGCCTTGAAAAAGTTTTGGAGTGTGGTTCCGGGATTTAAGACGGTGTTGATCAAACGCAAAGACGAGTTCATCGAACCCAAAGAGAATCCCATACGTCGGTGGATGGACGAGCTACCAGAGAAAAAGAAACCATGGTTCCTGGATCAAATGGATATCAACGTCATGTCCGGTAAACTGGGCGAAGGCTGGGAATGTATTGGCAGACATCTGGGAATCAGAGAAGCACGGATCAGTCAAGCCAAGATGAGTCATCCTAACAACGCACGCATGCAAATTTTCACCGTGTTCAACCAGTGGCGACAAAGACATGGTAATCGAGCCAGCCTGATGACATTGTTGGAGGCCTGTCACGTGAGTGAAGCTGTCATTGATTGGGAAGAAGTGCAAAAGTACGTGGAAAGCCTGGAAATCATAGACTAGACACGGACCAATAGAAACGAAGGAAAAGAAAGAACCAATCAAAAGAGAGTGACGTCACAACCAAGGGTATAAGAAGCAAAGTCTCAGAATAAAATTTCATTCTACTCTCAATGGCTAGTCAAGTTTGTTTCTCCTGTAACAATGTCGGACACTGGTATAGAGACTGCCCTGCTCGTTCCCAACAGCAGCAACGAAATCCACAACCAAGACAAGACAGATCAGCTTATGGTTCCTATGGAAAATGTTACCGCTGTGGAGAACCAGGACACTGGGCGCCCCAGTGTGGACAACGAGCCGAAGCCCAAAAAGCGAAAAGTGACGAAGAAAGAAAAGAAGACGTCAAAAGAAAGTGTTACGGGATCAAGAGACCCACCGACGACAACCACAAATGTCTCAACTGTGGACAGCTTGGTCACGGCCTGCTCGAGTGCGAAAAAGAAATCCAAACAGAAAACAACTTTGAAGCCGTTGCCAGTCGCATGTTCGACAACAACGTCGATATGCCCAGAGACAACACCCGCAGTCAGCGATACTGGTACTGGTCAGGAGAAGCGTTCGAATTCTACAGGCGCTACAAAGAAAAACAGAAAACAGAAGCCTGTCAGTCCTCCAGTTATTACCCCAACTACGAGTGAAACTGACGAAACCCCGAAGCCGGCTGTTATTTTGTTGGCGGAGAAGGAAGCAGAAAGTTTTGCCCGAGCATTCATCCAGTATGCGGGTCCGAGAGATATGACCGAAGTCTTGGCGTATCCCCCCTGTTTCGATATGAGCGAATGGGTACCCGTTGTCGTCACGTTTGCTGAAGTGGAAGACTGGCACCCACACGATACGATGCAGAAGCTGTTGGGAAAAGTGTATTGGATTCCTCGTGTCCTGAGAAACGTACCCTGGTTGAGACAAGAGATCCTGAAGAGAGAACGCGTTAACTAACATTTTTTCTTTTTCCTTTGTACTATATGTTGTATTGAATGTATTTTTGAATGCTCTTTTTTGTATTTTTTGTAAAATAAAATCTGTTCTTATTTCACTCCATGTCTGTTGTTCTGTGGTGGGCGCGAAGGTATAAAAGGCAGGGGAGAAGGGGATTGGGGGACAGTGCAAGATGGATGTGGCGTTCAAACACCCCTTTACCATGTTAGTCAGCGGTCCAACAGGGGTTGGCAAGACGGTCTTTGTACAGAAATTTCTCCAAGCGTCTCTGTTCGACATCCCTCCCCAACGCACCGTGTGGGCCTACGGGGAATGGCAAGAGAGTTACGAACACTTTCCATACACTTATGTCAAAGGATTGACGGATATTGACGACGTGATGGGGCAAGTCAAAGGGCCCCAATGTTTAATCGTGGACGATTTGATGGGGGAAGACACGGAGATATTGCAACAGTGGTTTACGAAAAAAAGTCATCACCACGACACGAGTGTCATTTACATTGTGCAAAATTTGTTTGACAAGCGACAGCGTACCATCAGCCTGAATGCCCATTACTTGGTTTTGTTCAAAAATCCTCGAGACGCCTCGCAAATTAGTGTGTTGTCCCGTCAGATGTACCCTTCCCATACCAAGTATATGGAGGAAGCTTTCAAGGATGCGACGAGTACCCCTCGCAGTTACTTACTCATTGATTTGAAGCCCGACACACCCGAGACTCTGCGGTTGAGAAGCAACATTTTACCCGAAGAGGAACCACCCATCGTCTACGTCCAAAAAGTATAAAAGGGGGACCTGTACCTCGAATTGAATCTGTTTGTCACGATGGCTCGCACGAAGAATACGCAGCGGAAACACCCACCTCCGACCCTTCCCCGGGCGACGTTCCCGACCTTGGCACCGGACCTTCGTGGTCCCACGGTACGAAGGCGCACTCGTCCGAACATGAGGGCCCCCAGAACCCAATGGTTACCCCCCTCGTTGACACCACCCACGAGTCCTATGTCTCCCTTACCGCTCACACCACCACGCTTTTTCTCCCCAGTCACACCCCCACGACCCATGTCACCACGTTCCCCTTCTCGGTCTCCCTCGCCGATCTTTCGAAGACCACGAAGAGAAAAGAAGAGTTCTATAAAAGGATTGAAGGCGTTCATTCGCAAGTTACAACAACTGACTCCCGATATGGCTTATGGACAGCTGGCCAAGAATACGGGCAGGGCGCGTATTGGATTGTTGCAGTGGTTCAAGTTGGCGGCCAACCATTTGCTGAATGATAACATCCAACCCCTACATGCACAACACAAGAAATGGGTGGAACGAAATCGCCAGGTGTTGACCCAATTGACGGAGAAAAACATGCCGACGGCTGAAAAACTCTCTCTGATCATGAAACCCGGAGGACGTGGAGTTTTTGGGGGCGTGTTGATTCGTATCTTGCTGCGATGGAAGAAAAGGTTGCAAGAGGAAAGAAACAAGAAACGAAATAAATTCGTTCGACGGACCGCTCAGCGTGGAAAGGGTCTGAGTGCCAAAGAGTTGAATCAACATCGAGCATTGCTTCGCAAATTGACTAATCCACGAACATCACCCAACGTCAAAAAAAGGCTTCTCAAACAACAAGGCGGTGCTATCGGTGCCTTGCTCGCTATGGCCATTCCAGCATTAGCCCCCTTGGTATCTAAACTATTGGGAGGACAACAGGGTGGTAAACATCCCTGGACAAGAAGGAGCGAGAGAGCGAACGCTGGGTTTGCCGAGTTCAAGAAACTATTTGGTGGATAACCTGTGGGACAGAAAGGTATAAAAAGGGAACCGGTGCACGACCCCGAGCTCAGTCATGGAGACACTGCGGTATCTATTGAACACTGCACCGAAAGACCGTCCTCTTTTACTCGAGACCCAGCCCATCGTCGACGGTGTGTGTGAGTGTATTGGAAACCTGATTCGTGGCAACGTTCCTGTGACCGACAAAGAAATCAAACGTTTGAAAAAGGACGCCCCCTTGTTACGACGTTTGGGCACGTCTAAAACACCTTGGAAGACCCGTCGGCGACTTCTGAAACAACAAAAAGGAGGATTCTTCACCCGGTTTGATGAAATTCGCCAAGAAAATGAAACTGGTACCCATCGACGGACCCACCGACGTCAAACCCGTCAAAGTCATGCAAGTCGAACCCGTGTACGATCGAGATCCACTGCAGCAGGCCGTCGAAAATGTTCACCAAGACATGCAACGCGTGCTAAACGACCCAACACTGGGCGACGAAAATAAAATGCAACGGTACGGACAGTTGTTACAGCGTTATCAAACGATGCAAAAGAAACGAAAACATGTCATTCCCTTGTCGGACGAAAACATACCCGAGCACAAAGAAGAAGCAGCCGTGGTGTCGGAGATACCCATTCTGGAGTCGGTTCCCCGAGCCTATCAACATCGAGCTCGCCTTTTGTTGAAACACATGAAAGAAAAGACACCTTGGTCGTGGAATGAGAACTTGGAATTGATTCGGAATGGCGTACCCGTACCAGGTACCAATGCCATTGACATTGTGAACGATTTGGTTCGTCGGCGAAAGAATACCCAGGCCCCCATGGGATGGTTTGGCGTGATGCAAAGTTTAAAGGCCACGAACGTACCGCGCGAAGCCATTGGTAATCAAGAACGATGGAACGTATTGTCCACGCCACCCACACGGCCTCCGCCGCGACGTCCGAGAAAGAAGAAAATCTCCAGTACGGATACCCCTAGTACATCTACCAGAAGATGGCTGTCTTTGCAAAACCTATAAATAGTCTGATCATATGCCAATCGATTGAAACATGGAACGAAAGCTGAAGAAAGTATATTACGACCCGAAACACCCGGCCGCTTTCGGTGGAGCCCTGGGTCTTCACAAAGCTACTGGTGTGGCTTTGGACCAAGTCAAGACATGGTTGAAACAACAAAGGGCGTACACCTTGCACACACCACTGAAAAAGAAATTCTCTCGGTCCCCCACGGTGGTGGCCGGGATAGATCACCAATGGCAAGCAGATTTGAGCGATATGTCGGCCTTGGCCCAACAGAATGAGGGATACAGGTTTTTGCTGTGCGTCATCGATGTATTTTCCAAGTACGCATGGGTGCTGCCTCTCAAAAACAAGACGGGGGACAGTCTGGTGGACGCTTTTCGTCGAATCTTTCAAAGTCGACAACCTCTACGACTTCAAACGGACAAAGGTACCGAATTCCTCAATCGAAAAATGCAAACGTACTTGAAAAAGAAAAATATTCATTTCTTCGTGACACACAACGTCGAAACCAAGGCCAGTGTGGTGGAACGATTTCAACGGACATTGAAAGAGCGTATGTGGCGATACTTTACTCATCGACAAACACAACGGTACATCGATGTGCTAGACGAATTGGTTCGGGCTTATAATGCTAGACGACATCGTACCATTGGCATGGCACCCAAAGACGTTCGTCCCGAACACGAATGGATGTTGACAACACCTCCACGTCCCACCAAAAAGAAAAAGAAAACCATGGACACCGGCACGACCGTACGTTTGGCTTTACCGAAACATGGGGCTTTTGATAAAGGTTACTGGCCAAACTGGACTCTGGAAACATTCAACGTTACACCCAACATCGGTCCCGGTTACAAACTTTTGGACGAAAGAGGTGAACCCATACAGGGTACCTTCTATCCCGAAGAATTGCAAGCGGTCCAAGTCAACGACGATGAGATCTTTCCCATCGAAAGAGTACTCGAAAGAAAAAAAGACAAAGTTTTGGTGAAATGGTTGGGCTATCCGGCGAGTTTTAATTCGTGGATCGACAGGACCAGTCTCCAAAACGTATAAATAGGAGTGAGAGACGCCAACCTCAGTCAACATGCAAGACCATTACTAGAAGATCATGTCTGAGTACATCGAATTTAACAATCGTCTAGCCACGTTTGACAACCGATGGACACATGTTCATCCATCCGCCCCCAAGTTAAGTGAAGCAGGGTTTGTGTATTATGGTGATACTGATCGCGTGCAGTGTTTCAGCTGCAAATTAATATTGAAGGATTGGCAGAAATTCGACGATCCATTCCACGAACACGCTAAATATAAACCAAACTGCCCCTATTTGAGAATGATTAAAGGGTCTTTGTGTGGTGGTTACCGATGGGAATACAAAGGAATACTAGCGGGAAAAGTCATCTCGTTGGCCCATTCCCGTGTGTTGTACAGGTGTAAAGACGAATGTGTTAGGGTCGCTAAGAAAGCAGACTTTAGCATTGTTGATAGTATGGGTAGACCCTATTTATTCATAACGGAGTGGAATTGCAAAGAAGATAAAGTCAAACAATGGAATATAGACAACATGCCCACCGTGACACATGATTTCGAAGCTTATTTGTTGAACCAGTAACCCGGCGACCAGGACCAGTCTCCAAAACGTATAAATAGGAGCGAGAGACGTCAACCTCAGTCAACATGCAAGACGAAATCACGTCTACGTCCGCGAGTGCCCACAATTGGTCGCTCTTGGGAAAACGTGTGCCACAAGCGGAAATTGTCTTTTTCTGTCAAGTGATTTTAGTGTACGTCGTGGCGGGTGTTTCTTTGTCCCAGTTGGCCTTCAAACCCGACGGATCGCAGACTACCTTGTGGACGGCCTTACTCTCCAGTACCTTGGGTTACCTGTTACCTTCACCGACCTTGAAAACCAAACATAATGAACAACGACCGACCCTTTTACCTCACGCTTCCTAGTGACAGTTCCATGTCGTGGTATCCCGACAACAAAGTCTCCACGTATCACACCCACCTGGAACCGCCACTTCTTGTCGATCATCGGGATTGGGAAGTGGGTCTGTCCATGATCACGTTACCTGACCATTGGCAAAACATCGATCAACGAGACAACACGCTCGGCTTACGCATTCATCCTTGGTCGTCCTCGAGCACGGCGTCCGAAGTAAAGATATGTCGGGACCGCCACAGGATTGACCCGTCGAATTGTTTCAAAGGTGTAAAGGGTGGTGAGATCAAGGGATCGATCGAAATGGAAACGCACATCAAGAGTGACGACTACGAGTCGCTGAGACACATCCTGGATGTCCTGAACACTAGACTGGATGATTTGTGGAACCTGACTCCCATCTACGATCATTTGGCCCATCAACCCGAACGTTTGGATCCCAATAACAAGGAAATGACCGACGAAGAGAAGCAACAGCAAAACGACTACGAAACTCGAGAGATGATGCGTCAAGGGGCCGTATCAAGAGGTTCCTTCGTGTCTTTCAAGAAAGACAACACTAACGATAAAGTGTATCTGAAGATCAATCACGTGCAGACGCTTTTCTGGTTGGACGTGTTGCCGAAAATCGAACTTCGTCTGTGTGGTCCCATCGTGTCCATGTTGGGATGGACTGGAAACGAAATGATGATTTCCCTGCAGTCAATCGAAATGACCGGCGAAGATGGCCAAAGTCTACGGTATTTCTACGCCCACCACATCGCGAATCTTCAAATCCAGTTCGATCTGTTTTACATCTACACGGACATTATCGAACCCCAGATCGTGGGCGACGTGAAGGCTACTTTGTTGGACGTGATTCCCAGTCGACGATTGTATCACCGCCCCGCCAGGATTCACTACTTACCTCTGAAGTACAGTCGACTAAACTCCATTGGTCTCTATATAAGGAACGGAATGGGGAAAGCCGTGCCATTTCTCGACGGTAAGGTGGTGGTCCAACTTCATTTTCGCCGCCGATGATGATTCGAGTGTACAAAGGTGGAGTGCTCAGACAGCGAGGGGCTGGCAATGGTCTGGTAGTGTACAAGGGGGGAATTCTGAGACAACAGGGTGCCAGTCGATGGTCGGGGTTATTGAATGCCGTCAAATCGGTCGGGAAGACCTTGTGGTCGGCGGGCAAAGAGGCCGTGAAAAAGAATGTGGTCCAAATGTTACCCAAAGTGGGGCAAAGCGTGCTCGACGCCGTCAGTGGTCGTGAAAAATGGAACTGGAAGAAAGTCGCCCAGGACACGCTTCGCCCCGCGTTGTCAAACACGATGTCCGACACACTCAAGAACGTGGTCGCCCACCTGGAACCTATAAAAGACCCCTCACGAACCCCGTCCACTTCACATCGTCCGAAGAGGAAGAAGAAGCCACAGGTCACCTCTCACAAACGACGTAAACTAGATATCTTCGACCATGGCTACGCAGGTAATGCGCAATGATTCCTGTCCCTGCGCGCGAGACGAATTGCAGAATTTGTTCAGTGTACCCGACACGCAGACGGCCATAAACAAGGTGACCCACATTAGAAAGTATCCACTGACACCCGACCTGAACCACGATGGTCCCATCGAATTTTATATTTCCAATGCCACCACCGATTTCATCGATCTGGCCAACATGACACTACACGTGGCCCTGAAGGTGACCAAGAACGACGGGGGTGACCTGGATGCGGATAGTCAAGTCGCACCCATTAACAACTTGTTTCATTCGTTGTTTAAAGACGTCAAATTACGCCTGGGAAAGGATGCCGAAACTTTGGTCACCAACTCTCTGCCCACCTATCCCTATCGGGCTTACTTGGAGAATTTGTTGAGTTTCGGTAAGGGAGCCAAGAACGACCACCTGTCGAAACAAGTCCTGTGGGAAAAAGATACCGCCGGACAGTTCAATTCCACGAAATCCGTCGCCACCAATGGGGATGGTGGACGACAGGCACCGACTAACAAAGGATTGGAAGAACGCCAGAAAACCATCGCTGCCAGTCGCACCTTTGAATTGCAGTCACGTCTACACTTGGACATGTGTTTACAAGATCGGTATTTGATTGACGGTGTGGACCTGCGGTTGAAATTGGAAAAGCAATCCACGAAATTCTTTCTGATGTACGGTGAAGGCAACGATGCAGAAGACTACAAAGTCGAGTTCACCAAAGCCTACCTGGATATCCCGTTCGTCACTCTGGCTCCCAGTACCTACACACGGGTGGCTGCGCAACTTCAATCGTCCAACGCCAAGTATCCCCTGAAGCGCGTGGTGGTCCGCGACATGGTCATTCCCGACAATCGCACCAGTCACGTCTTAGACAATCTGTTTGTCAACGAAAGCCTACCAAAGAGATTAATCGTGGGTATGGTACGTAACACGGCCTACGATGGAAGAAAAAACAGAAATCCCTTCGAATTCCAACACAATCAATTGGAAAACATCAAATTGACCAAGAACGGTGAAATTGTAGACGAATACGACGTCAACTTTCCCCAGCGACAAGCCATCACTCCCTACCTGGATTTGATGAAAAGGGTGGCCGTCTTAAACACCCGAGAAGACCTGGACCTCCCTTTCCACGACTATATCAATGGGTACACCTTGTATTGTTTCGATTTGACCAACGACCACGGAGCCGATGGTAACTACTTTCATCCCAAAGCGGCGGGTAACCTGTCTTTGGAACTCAAGTTCGCTGCGGCCCCGACCAATCACCTCAGTCTTGTTGTGTTTGCCGAATACGACAATGTCTTGGAAATCGACGCTAACCGACAAGTCATCACAGATTGGTGAGGCTCTCTCCAATCAACAATTGACACAGGCTTTAGAAAAACATCTCCCTGATAACGTTTTCGGGGGTGTATGGGCTCGTAATCATCTGGATATACTACGCCCGACCTCGTACCCTAAAGCCTACGTCATCAACACGGACGACGAAGACCAACCCGGCAAACACTGGACCGTGTTTGTATGCGAAGGACCAGATAACGTTACCTTCTTCGATTCGTACGGTTGTCACCCTGATGTCTACGGAGAAGCCTTTCGACGTTTCGTCCGAGATCTACAACTCCACTACCAACCCCGATGGATTCAAGGACTCGACAGTGTTGTGTGCGGACATTATTGTTTGTATTATCTATGTCATCGATTTCACGTGCCCTCCACACACGCCCTCTCCGTTTTCGGTCGCTTGTATCGTGTAAACGATATACTAGTCGAACAATGGGCCAGGGATCATTTCCCCGATTTGCAACCAGACCAGAAGAAGGGACAACGGTGTCGATGCTTTTTTGCTCTGTAAATATGTTTTTTTGTGTTCAATGCCTTTGTGTTCAAGTTCAATTTTGTGTTCAATAATATGCTTTGTAAATGTGTTCAAGTTCAATAAAATGTCGACAACATATTACGTGTCTGTTTTTTTTGTGACGTCATGTGACGTCATGCTATTCTGATTGGTGGAAAATGGTTTCGCCCCAACACATTAGACTCGTCCCGTCCCGAGCTATAAATAGGAGTGTCGAAGCCAAAAGAAGTCACAAACAAAATGGATTCTAACGATAAGAGAGTCTGTACAACTTGTGGGGGATATCACCCTTTGTTTAAGGGGAACCGGCCAGATGCCGATTACCTTGTCTGTTTCTGGTGTGGGGTAGATGTGTCGAACACCTACCATAGGAGATCTAAACATCATCTCAAATGCCAGAAGCGGCCAAGGTATTTGGCAGAAAAGCCGAAATGCTCCTGCTAACCCTCGCATTCTAGTCTGACCAAACGGCCCTTTTCAGGGCCAACTTAATCAATGGAAAAGAGTTCTTCCCCCTTCTCCCCTCTTCTCCTTCTTCCCTCCTCTCTCTCTCTCTCTCTCTTCTCTCTCTCTTTCTTCCGCGCGCGCGCCCTCTCTTTCTGGGTCATGCACGTGCAAGGTCACATGCAAGGGGTCATCAAGGGGTCAAACACGTGCAAGGGGTCACACACGTGCAAGGGGTCATCAAGGTCAAACACGTGCAAGGTCACATGCATGCACGTGCATGCGTCTGCGCATGCACGCACGAGCGTCGCCATACAGACGCCCTTACTACTAATTTGTAATGAAAAGTATAGGTGAACATATTTATAGCACAAGACTACACTAAAGTTTCTAATGCACTTTCAATTAACCAACACTATGAAAGAACTAAGTCTTAAATAGGTGTGGTTTTAACTCGCGTTTGAATTTGTCTACATATTTAATCATTCGTAATTCTTTGGGAAGCTGAGAATGAAAAAGCTCGTTTTCCTAGTTCTAACTCCACAGAAGGAGTTAACAGTTTATTTTCTGATGATGATCTCAAGTTCTTGTGTTGTTCACGCATCGTTTCAATAACTATTATAAATATAATGGTGATTTGTCATCCAATGCTTTATAAGTTTGCAGCAAGATTTTGAAAACAATTCGTTTTTTGAAAGACAGCCAGTGCAGGGAGCGGAGTACTGGGGTGATATGATAAAATGTTCTTGTTTTAGTTAAAAGTCGTGCTTTGAATGTTTTGTAGTTTTGACTGTGTATGACACTTGAATGATAGACCAGGGCCAATAGTAGCTCCAATATTCTTTGATTTTAATGTAGGGATAATTGTTTCTTCTTGAAAATTAATTTTGTTTTCAGCGAATTTGGATAGTTCATTGCTGTTTTGCACCAAGAACCAAAAGTTCAGTAGTGCCAGGATTCAATTTTAGAAAGTGTCTAGTCATCCAGTCATGTATTCCAGTCTGTATCTTTGACCGTTTGTTTACAAGAATTGGTATCAATAAAAAAAACAAGTACCGAACAATCCAAACCATAAGACGGAATTGGAAGTCGTAAAAAAATTATATAATAGGCAAAACAGTGTATTCAAGAAAGTGTAATCAGCAAATGGACTGCCAGCACAAATATAACTGTGTGTCATCGACAAACAAGTGTATTAATAATCCATGTTTCTTTGTTATTTTGGTTAATGGTTTAGTAAAGATGATAAATAATATGGGTCCTCAGACTGAGCCTTGTGGCACACCGTATGCAAATAAAAGTTCACACGACTGGCTGCACTTGACATCTACAATGACACTACCATTAGTTAGATAGCTTTTGAAACAGAGTAAAACCGTAGCGCAAAGACCAATCTCTTGTCAAAGAGCTCTAAGTAGATTTCCGATATCCAACGTATCGAATGCCGCACTTAGGTCAAGTAGAAGAAGGATTACACAATGTCTAAAGCTCAATAAATATTATAAGTAATCTTTATCAGGGCGGTTTCGGTGCTGTGGTATTGATTATATGATGACTGAAGATGGTTCTCCAGGTTTTTAACTTTCATATGCTGGTTAAGCCGAGTTCAGACACATTTTTCAATGATTTTGGAGATAAAACTGATGGTTGATACAGAAATTGTTTATCTGTGGATCTAAGGGTTCTTGAGGATTTATATGGGGTAATCAAATGGGGTAAGTCGAGTTAAGACATATTTTTCAATGATTTTGGAGATAAAACTTAAATTGCTAACGGGTCTTTACTTTGTTTCCGAATCCTGATCTAAGGATATCTTTTCAAAAGGGGCTTGATGACTGCTTTGCCAAAGTTTTTCGGGAACCCACCACGGAGACATGTATTTACAATTCATAGACAGGATAGCATTTTTGAGTAGGTCATCGGTGATAAGCTGAAATTCTGAAAGTGAAGCGGCTGGTGTATCTCTTTAGGAGGGAATGTTGTCGGGCTAACGTGTTATCTTGGAGGTATATCATTTCTGATCTTTAGGATTTTACCATTAAAGTAATTGACAAAAGTATCAGCTAATTCTGTTGTAGAGGTGTGGTCAGGTAGGATATTGTTAGGTTGGTAATGCCTTTATGTAGGGTACACGTAGTCTACTTGGAGCATTAAATAAATCGATTAGAAACCATTTGCATGGATTGACAACCCCGTATTCCATCAAGAGTAACCTATCCGGGTGTCAAAACGGGTCATCGTTCAACCAGGTCAATTCTGCGAAGAAGCAAAGCATTATGGGGTACTGTGATAACGATATGGGCTACCAACAATTTTGATTTTACTTTTATTTGATTGTGATTTTAACTTTCATTTAATTTCATTTTTAATATGAAATTAATTTTGATTTTGAATTTGATTTGATTTTACTTTTCAATTTGATTTTACTTTTCGATTTGATTTAACTTCCACTTGTAATTTATTTGAGTTTTATTTTCAGTTTAATTTTCATTTTAATAACATTTCATTTTCAAGTTAAAAAAAATTTTATTTTTTTATTTTTATAATATTTTTAAAAAAAACTTTTTAGGGGTGGGGGGGGGGGTAAAATAATTAATGACAGCGATAGGCTGCCACATACGACATACCAGTTATGACACAGATTACTTCTGAAAAGAAATTTCATTTACCTTTTCAGAAATGTAAATTATATTCTGGCACATTAAGATGTACTTAGCTTGAAAAGGGGTATTACAGTTGGGTGGTGCTAAATATTAAGTCAGTGGGAAGGGGTGGGATAAACGTTAAAATGCGGGTTATTATGTAATGTATGACCGGAAAGTATTTAGAAGAGATAAAACACTCTTTAGTTTGAGCAAAGAAGGGGGGGGGGCAAAATGGTTAGCACGACTGTGCTGTGTCATAAAACCCGTCATTGTGTACTGGCGTGGTTTCAAATCCCGGTTGTACGTGACAAGGAGTAGGATCGCCTGTCCAACCTCGTGAGTTTTCTCCGCGTCCTCCGGTTTCCTTCCACTGCTAAAGACCCCTCCGTACAAGCGAATTATTGAAATAAAATTAAACCATATGTTAGTCCCGAAATGACCTAGTTTGTGTCGAGTGGACGTTAAACGCTATTTCTCTCTGAAATGTCCAGAATCTATAATGATTTGAAATCCCCTTTAACTCGACTACGAATGGATCAATCAGTTCTGGACAGAATATTTTGGTGATTTATATTTCTGTTATGACACATATATTTTTTGTACTGGTGTATTGCTAGTCTAATGGAATTTCGTACAAACAGCGGGGTTTCTAACTACTTGAAAATGTCGCGGAAACACCCTTTGAAACGTGATCTAAAGAAATCAGTAGCTGTTTTCCATAGATATGTGTCATAGTAGTATAATTATTTTTATTTGAAATGCAATTAAATAGTTTACTTGCACGCTAATATCTACACGGACGGACCTCGATTTTACCAAGCAGTGAAAATCGGCGTTGATATCCCGGATTGTGTCTTTGCAGATAAAGACCCCTACGCGAAAGGGAATTATTGAAATAAAATTAAACTTAGTTTGTGTCGAGTGAACGTTAAACCCCATCTCTCTCCCCCTCTCTCTCTCTCGTCCGTGGTGCAGGAAGGGGGTCTGACACAGAAAGGTGTCTAGTTGTTGGGATGACATGCGAAACCAGGGTACACAGAGCCGTGTATGAATAAAAAAAATCCATGATCGTAGCACACTGCATTACCACGTCCCCGTCCCTCCCACCTCATCTTGCAGGTGTGAATGTGTAGCCAAATAGAACGGCCTTGTAAATGACACAGCTAATATTTGTAAAAGCATCACATGTTTCTTACCGGCCCGTCATCACATACTAATTCTATTCAACATTTTTAATTCGGTGAGACACACTAGTACGTCAACCAGTCGTGCAAGAACATTGTTCTCTTTCTATTCAGTTTTTGTCATCGAACTAAGACAGCGAGGTTGATAGAGACCTTGAGGAGTGCGCAATTATAAAGTCGTATAGTGAGTTAGCGAAATGAATAGAGTAGAGTTAATAATAATATATAAATAGATATATGACTAAAACATGCATGACGACAAGACAATGAATGAATCGAAGCAATTTAGTAGTAAAAATAACAAGGTCACACACTCCACTTACTAAAGTGCAAACGCATCATCTCAGTAGATAAGTGAAACCAGTCAGTAAATGGTGTCATATTCATGTCCTTGAATGAACTAGGGTTTATTGTCCCACTGTTCTGCACCTAACCTGGGCTAATGGAAGACGGGCATACGCCATACGGTGTGCAATGGTCTACTCATATATCGAATTCAAACTGCCAAGGGATCTTGTACGTACACACGACCTCGGTTTTTCGTCCATCCGAACGACTAGACAGCTGTCCTTGTCCGACCCTCCATTCTGCATCACTAACAAGGGGAAACCACGCCAGAAAACCGAGATAAACTTTCTCGGCCAATGCAGCTGTCTACTAGGCGTTTCCAATTACAATCCCAGTGTTGACCGCGAAAGTTCATCGAAATTGTCCAGCGTGGTTTATCCTTGCCAGCGGTGCATGGACTTGTCGCGGAACAGTATCAAGTCCTTTGGATAAGACGAAACACCGAGCTCAGTTGTTCGATCGCGGTGTTGACCTAGACAGTACCTAGGCATTTTCCGACTCGGATGCTTCGGAGATGCTCGATGGGTTCGAGGAACAGCTGATCGAACCCCCAGAGCTCGGTGTTCCGTCCTAAGCCGAGCAAAACTACCCTAACTCACATGCATCTCGTAATGAGCCCGTCTTCGATGAAGACTTTCTGATATCCCACGGACCTCCATAAAACTCCGTTTGTTTCCATAATTTAAAATATTAGATATTAAGCTGAGGACCCTCCACACGTATTGGCGCGCACGTAAAACAATCTTGATAGTTGGAATTCGATTTAAAAGTAGGCCGTAGTGCAACTGCCAAGACACAATTTTCCCTCATAGCACATTGGTACAGGAACAGGTATAGTCGTTCGTATGGTACGAAAAACCGAGGTCCCATGTACACATTGTCGTGCACGTGACAGACGCCCTTGGATATAATAGTAGGCAATAATGCCGCTTTTCGGGCGAAATTACTCTCATAGGATAGGGCATTGGTTATGACCGTCTTCATTAGTCGAGTAGGTAAAGAACAGTATGGTGGAATATAAAGTATGGGGGTGGGGGGGCTAGTGGTCTAGAGTGCCGCGCTTCGATCTCTAACTGGCCGACCACCTCTGGCTTGCGGCTGTGGTTTCGAGTCCCGGTGTGAGCGTATGTGGCATGGATATAAAGGTTAGCTCCGGGCATTACGGTTTTCTCCCACTGCTAAAGACCCCTACGCGCAAGCGAATTATTGAAATAAAAAAAATAAAACCATATCTTAGTCCCGAAATGACCTAGTTGTGTTGAGTGGACGTTAAACCCCATCTCTCTCTCTCTCTCTCTCTCTCTCTCTGTATCCACAGGCTGTTCCCTTGTGGCGTTGTGACCTTGTGACCGAATCCTGTACCCACCAGTCGTGGCGATAGAGGGGCGGCTTCTCACCAATGCAACGAGGGTTCAATCCCAGCTCAGGGCTTGAACTTTATCGTTGTAAGTGAGAGGGATATTCGGTCTCCCGTCCGATCAGGCAGGTTTTCCCCGAGTTCTTCGGTTTCTTCCTGCAGTAATGATCGAAATCATTCGCACGATCTGTGCCAAGGGCCAAATTGGAAAAAGGCCTCAGGCCTAATTTGCTACCCTTGTAAAATGACGCGATTATTATCTTTATGGCGTGTACAATGTACGATGGAAAGATAGGTAAAAGAAAAGTCAACATACGAACGTTGATGTGAAAGAAAATAAAGACAAGACACAACTATCATTATGCGAGCAGTTTTTTTTAGGACTTCGAATTGTGTCTAATGGTTTGGATTGTTCGTACTTGGTTTCATTTTATTGATAGCTCGACGATGAACTTATAACTACTGAAAATCGGAAGGATGAGGAGGATGCCGCTGGTGCTCATCTTAGAAGATAACATGTCTTCAGACAACGCCCACGTTGACGGGTCCGGCCACTTTTTCGAACTCACAATGAACTGGTTGACTTGCAGACAAGTTTCCATCATACAATATCCTACTCGTAATAGCGTGTTCCCTCTTCTTCAGCTTCAAAAGAATGGACAAGTTCATTGTCTGTGTTCCCGGTCACAAGACATCATGTTCCGTGCGCGAGGCACATGTTCACTTGGTACAATCTATGGGACATTAAAAAACCACAGAATAATTGGCTTATGGATACAGGGCCCTAGATTCAAAATTCTAACATGCTATCGTCTAATTTCTAACTTCTGTTAAAGTAATTTTTGACTTCTGTTCATGTCATTGTTAAAATTAAGACATTGTATAATCCAACTTCTTTATTTGTTCAGTGTAGATTCCGATTCCACTTTATTTTTTTCTATTATTAAGACGAAAAACGCCTTCTTCTGTGTTCTTCAGTATATAAATATTAATTTGCTTAACGGTAAAAAAAATTCAATAAAATTCTCCAAATCCTGCACTTTTTTTAAATAGATAACACAAAAAATAGACTGTTTAACTTCTATGTGAAATAGTATATGCACACGATATCACGTTCGACGTTGTTTTCAATTTTAACAATTCTCCATACCATTCAACCTGACATGAGCGAGTCGTCTGTGTCAATATAATGATCCCTATCATGTGCAAAACTCTGATCGACAGATCGTGATTATTATGCAGAACAACAATAAAGTAGAGATTTTTTATAATAGAAAAAAGATTAAAAAGAATGAACAAAGTGAAATAGGGTTTAACGTGTCTTACTGTTCTGCTCCTAAACTGGGCTAATGAAGACGGATATACACCACACAGTAAGGTACGGGCTACTCTTATATCAAATTCTAACTGCAAAGGGATATTTTACGTACATGCTAATGTGCGTACGTAACGAACATGACGAAATTTATAGTAGTTGGCTTTTGTTCGCACGTATCTTGTGAATGGCCATTTAGATAACGCCACGTGGACATCATGGCTGTCCACTGTGTCATAGTCACTTCTCTGCAGGCAGGTGAGCCTGTCGTTCAGATTGGCTAATGTGTACACGGGACCTCGGATTTTCATCCCATCCGAACGACTAGACAGCTGTCCTTGTCAGGCCGTCCGTCCTGCATCACTGACAAGGGAAACCACGCCGGAAAATCTAGATGCACTTTCTCGGCCAATGCAGGGATCGAACATCCGACCTCCAGGCGAGAAAACCAGCGTCTTACCCACTTAGCCACGTGATTCCCCGAATAAACAAATAAAGAAGTGGATTATAAATTGTCTTAATTTAGAAATTACATAAATAGAAATTAGACGATAGCATGTCAGAATCTATACCGTTATGGAACGGTAGGAGTTAAACACAATTTCATTTCATACTTTTTTGCGGAAGTTGTCCGTCTTTCATTTTACAGAAGGGGATATATAATCATTTAGTTGCATTTAGCGAAATGGGAAACACATTAAAACCCCGTTCACACCAACCGCGCTTTGATGGCGCTTTAAAGGCCCCCCCCCCCTGGGCTAATGAAGACGGCCATACGTCATACAGGGAAATTTCGTTCTTACAGCGCCACTGAGACCTTCTCTTATATCGAATTGCAACAGCCAAGAGATCGTGTACACGTGACCTCGTGTTCCCCCATCCGAACAACTAGACCGGAGAAACCACGCCGGAAAATTCCGATGAACATTCTCCGCGAACACCGGGGTCGGACCCTCGACCGAATTTTGCTAATTATTTCAGGCTTTGATTTATTTTAGTTAATTAGAGTTACAATATTCAAGATATAGATAAAGAACTAGCCATTCTTGCTATACTAGTTCGAAAGTAAATGGTGTAATATGAATAATTTGAAAATTTAATTCAAATTACTCTCTTGCAAGCGAAGATATTGGCATTTAAAAGTTTTGCAGGCTGTGTGCGATAATTTCAACCACGGTTATTCAATCTTCCATAATAGCGCTTTAAAAAACAAATTTGAAAGGATTCGGCGCAACGGTAAGAGAGTAGGATTTGTGACCTAACGGTTGCAGGTTCGACACCCGAATCGTGCGCCAAGTTCTTGGGTCCTTGAATACGTACGACACTTCATCCCTGTATTCCAGTCTACTCAGCTGTAAATGGGTACCGGTAGGATCGTGTATGTATTACATAAAAAAAACTGTCGCGCTCCTAGAAGCAGCATAATATAGTGGGGCTCTTTCTAAGAGTACAAGGGTAAAGGTAGGTAATCAGGCCTTAACCTGTATCAAAGAGACCGGGATAGTAATCGTGTAGCGCTTTGAGCATAAACCCAGTTAATGGATATAGCGCATTATAAATACTCATCATTAAATATGTCTGTATTTGCACGCACACCTAAAGGAAGTTTCTCGTGATCGAGCTTCCTGTAGTTCATCGTAACCTTGTTTCACCCCTGCATAGACATAGAATTATGATCTGCTCAGCTAAATTTAGTCGTTAATAATATTTTAAGTAGTAAATAGCAACCGTTACCTAAGTTGTTATTCCAGTGACTGTGGAAAAAGATTGCTATGTGTCGTCAAAATATAGTCATCAGACTCGTAAGTAGACACGGATATATCAACGAGGTGGAGGATGTTCTGCTGTCATAGAGACCTCGCATTACATCATAGCATGGCGACATGTTTCGTATGTCGTCAACCTGAATCGTGAGGAATCGTCTTAAATGGACGGTATTACCATCAGATAATCCGTTAAACGTTGACTTGCACGTTAAAGATTTCCTCCGTAGCATGCTGTATGACGCATACACGTCTTCAGAATAGTAGGACGGTAAATCCCATTTCATTTCTTTCTTTGTATTCCAGGGGACCACGTGGCTAAGCGGGTAAGGTGCTGGCTCTCTAGCCTGGAGGTCGGGCGTGGTTTTCCCGTTGTCAGTGGTGCAGAAGGAGGGCCTGACAAGTACAGCTGCCTAGTCGTTTGAATGGGACGAAACACCGAGGTCCCGTGTACATATTGGCGTGCACGTAAAAGATCCCTTGGTAGTTGGAAATCAGTTGCCGCCCGGCAAAATTTTTCCTCGTAGCACACTGTTGGCGTATCCCCGTCTTCCATTAGCTCAGGTTAGGTGCAGAAGGGTAGGACGTTAAACCCCATTCCATTCATTCTTTCTTTGTATTCCAAAGTTATGTAAGGGTGCGCCCTAGTACTTAATAATGTAGATGTGTGGTCATAGTAGGTTTAATTGAGTCTTTTATCTTTATTTCGATGGTTCAAGTTTAAGTTCTAGTACGTTTGGTTTTTGCTAGATAATTTACACTATACCGCTTATCAGTAACGTTAGTCATTTTCATTACAGCAGAAGATCACATGGCTAAGTGCGTAAGGTGCTCGCCCGCTAGCCTGGAGGTCGAGTGTTCGATCCCTACATTTCCCGGTGTGGTTCCCCCTTGTCAGTGATGCAGAACGGATGGCTTGACAAGGGCAGCTGTCTAGTCGTTCGGATCAGACGAAAATCCGAGGTTCCATGTACACATTGGGATGTGCACGTAAAAGATCCCTTGACAATTGGAATTCCATATAAAAGTAGGCCGTAGTGCCGCTGACCGGGCAAAATTTCCCTCGCAGCACTCTGTATGGCGTATGTCCTTCTTCTATTAGAAGGCATACCACAAATTGTAGTTCGTCTATTTATAGCAATTCTCTCTCCGTCTCCCTTCTCCCCTTTGCATGCCCATTTTTGTTGATTTTTTGGTCTGGAATTGACGAAGAGGGCTGGAATTAATATTTTCTGCCAGGCTTTGGTAAATATTCATAATTTTGAGGGGAATGATAACTGAGTTATCTGGTTGGATACGGTGATATGTACGGCAACTAGTTGCATGATTTTGGTATGCTTTTGTCAAGCTGGTGTATCTCAAAATTGTGGAGGTCAACCTTATACAAATTTGTTCCTCAGTCTATAGTGAAAGGCATTCAGTCCAACGAAAATTTTGGGAAAAGTTGGAGGTGGGCAAAGAGGCCAGAATTAACATTGAAGTCAATGGGGAAATTAGTGGTGGTCTGCCTCCATTAGCCCAGTACAGTAATTGTAGTTATCTCCCTTTAATTAAGTCCTCGTCAAGTTCATCACATCAGTACATTTTTAAAATTTGTATTTCTTGTAAAATTTTTCTTCATAAATTATAAATACAATATCATATATATGCATTAGAATGTATTCATATATACATTAAAGTTACATTATTCAAGGTATAAATAAGAACTAGCCATTCTTGCTATACTAGTTCGAAAGTAGGCCTAGATGATGTAAAATGAATAATTTGAAAATTTCATTCAAATTACTCTATTGCAAGCGAAGATATTGGCATTTGAAGATTTGAACGACCTGTGCAATAATTTCAACCACGGTTCTGGTTGTTCAAAGCTAAGACTCGAAGCGTCTGGGCGCGCCATGTTTGATTTATCACTGAAACGTTTTAATCTGTTTAATATCGGAGCAATCTGATGCCATCCAAAGTTGATTAAGGCCTGGATCAGTTAATTAGTGTCTAATTAATACTTTAGAAAACATTTCATGCTCAAATAAAGACCTGCACTCGGCAGATTTAGCTCTTGAATAATGCATGTTTAATATACAACATTATAAAATGGTTAAAAGGGATTGGAATGTGCGTATGTGCATTTGAAATAAAAACTTTTTTCTCATAATTTAGAAGTCAATGCTTATCTCACCATTTGGTCCTAGGATGAATAGGCGTACGAGCCAGGGGGCAGGGGGATAGCTGCCCCCCCCCCCTAACTATCGGGCAAGCTGAATTTTCGAGCAAACGGGTAAAGTGAAAAAAATATATATTTCATATACTTGGCAAAAAAAGTGCCCGAAATCTAATAAAACACTAATTGCACGGGCTGGAATAGCAGTACAACGCGTTTTCGGCCGTTAAGGTCAGCTCCGCTTCTTCACCGCTCATAGAAAACCGGCGCCGCTGTCTAAACCCGAAATTGTTCGGGCATTTGTAGTTTTGCTTCCCCAACTGTCATCGCGAACCTAATAAAACACTAATTTTACATTACTTGTAATTGAATATCACGAGTTTCTTGATTAAAATATTTTATCTGGAGCCACTCTACTATTTGCAACATTTTTCGGGCATCAGTTATAATTTGTGAATGCAGATGCAACAGGCTGATTGAATGGTTGGAATTCAGAGTTTTTGGTGACAAAACTATTGGATACTTTTGGAGTTGCTTACACGGGCTAGAATACTAGAAAACGCATTTGCGGTGATTAAATTTTCAAATTTTCTCCGGGAGGGTGAGGCTCCCATACCGCGCGACGATTGATTGGTTATTAGGAATTCGGGTCAGCCAGGGGCCGGTTTCACAAAATTTTAACTTATTTTAGTAATTTGATTGGATAATATTGGATTGATTTTAGTTCTTAGCCAATTAAAATTGAACTATCTACAAAAATTGGGATTAAATCTTTAGTTAAGATTTCATGAAACAGGGCCCAGGTATATAGGCTATATTGGACCAAATTGGAGTTTCTGTATTCACAGGCTGGAATAGCAGGAAAACGCGTTTGCAGCAGTTATATTTTCAAAATGTTCTCCTAACGGCCCCGTCTTTGTTGACTATAAACGATTGATTGGAATTCGAGTGAGCCACCTTAATTAGGCTGAAATGGCAGGAAAACGCGTCTGCAGCCGTCAAATATTCCAAAATGAATTTGGAGGGGGGGGGTCCATACAAGGTAAGCTCCGCTTCTTCGACTCTCGAGAAAGACCGGCGACGCTGTAAATTAAAAGACCGTTAAAGACCAAATACAAGAGAGAGAGAGAGAGAGAGAGAGAGAGAGAGAGAGAGAGAGAGAGAGAGAGAGAGAGAGAGAGGGGGAGTGAGAGAGAAATAAAGAGAGAGAGAGAGAGAAATGTAGTTTAACGTCCACTCGACACAAACTAGGTCACTTCGGGACTAACATATGGTTTAATTTTATTTCTATGATTCGCTTGCGCGTAGGGGACTTCACCAGTGGGAGGAAACCGGAGGACCCGGAGAAAACTCACGGGGTTGGACAGGCGACCCTACTCCTTGCCACGTACAATCGGGGATTTATAACAACGCCAGTTGAAGACTGCACTACATGCAAAACAAACAAAAAAATCTACAAGATTAACTTGCAGAAAATAGACATTGCAAAAAATAAATAATTATCAAATCAAGTGATTGGACCCGGTGGTCAGCCGTAAGCGTCCACTGCGCTGTACAGTCTCGGGTCTGTTTTGGTACAGGCTTCACTAGAATTTAATGATTTACAAAAAAGACGTAACACAAAAAATGCGACCGATCTTGACAGATATTTATATTCATCTTTAAAATATCAGCTAATATATCTTTAATTAAAAGTTTAAAATATGTCCAAAATGTTGGCATCTAATGAATAAATGTTCGGTATCTTCATGCATTAAATTACAGACAGATCATTATTCGTCACTTACTTTACCTATTTTAAAAAAACTTTTCCTTTGACCATTATATATCATGTACAATTTTAAAATCTAAGTCAACACATTGTGGATTTTTGTAAGTATAAAACACATTATTTTTTGCATATTATAGAACAATTACACACGAAACCCCCTTATTTCCCAACATTTTGAACAATTCTGATAGCAGAATTTAAAAGATCATTTATTTGGTGTTAGTAATTCATCATCTATCACTTGGCTCGTGTTGTTAGACGAATGAATGAATGAAATGCACTTAAACGGAGCTAATTGAAGACGGGCATACGCCATACAGTGTGCTTTGAGGGAAATTTTGCCCGGGCGGCGGCGCTACGGCCTACTCTTATATCGAATTCCAACTGCCAAGGGATCTTTTACGTGCACTCTAATGTCTACACGGGACCTCGGTTTTTCGTTCCATCCGAACGACTAGGCAGCTGTCCTTGCCAGGCCCTCCTTCTGCATCATTGACAAGGGGAAATCACGTCGGAAAATCGAGATGAACTTTCTCGGCCAGTGCAGGGATCGAACACCTGACCCCCAGGCTAGCGAAGCAACGCCTTATACACTTAGCCACCGTGATCCCCTTGTTGTTAGACGACATTGTTGTTACTCACGTGAATTCCTCTCAATCATGATTGGCAGATACTTGACTTAATTAATTCGTAAATTAACCATGATGGTTTCGAATCCCCGGTTGTACTTGGCAAGGGAGAGAGAGAGAAATGGGGTTTAACGCCCACTCAACACAACCAGGTCATTTTGGGACTAACGTATGGTTTTCAATTTTTATTCCAATATTTGCTTGCGCGTAGGGGTATTTAGCAGTGGGAGGAAACCGGAGTGCCCGGAGGAAACCCACGAGGTTGAGAAGGCGCCCCTATCTCCATGTCACATACGCTCACACTAGGGCTCGAAACCACAGCCGCAAGACAGAGGTGACCGGCCAACTAGATGTCGAAGCGCGGCACTCTAGACCACTAGGCCATCCCAACCCCCTACTTGGCAAGGAGTAGAGTCGTCTGTCCAACCTCGTGGGTTTTCTCCAGCTCCTCTTGTTTCCCCCCACTGCTGAAGACCCCCAATGCGCAAGCGAATTATTGAAATAAAATCACCCCATACGTTAGTCCTAAAATGACCTAGTGTGTGTTGAGTGGACGTTAAACCCCACTTTTTTTCTCTCACTCTCTCCGCGCGCTCTCTCTCTGTAGCAGGGATTTTGGTCGAAAAAAATTCAACTGTCGCTTAACTCCCTTATCCTTATAAATTACGTGAATCTTTTCTTGGTTTTAACACATTTTGTATTATAATAAACATGTATTTTTGTGAATTAAAATGCCAATATAATTTAAAATGTTTAATTGCATACTGTTCCTTTTGTACATACAGATACCATATTGTTATTATTATTGTTTCCTAATTTGCATGAACAATAGATATCATTTACCTTATTACTTATAACGTTGAAACATTGTTTATGTATGTTGTATGCTGCCCTTAATGGGTGTGTCTATGCAATAAAATCTTATCTTATCTTATCTATCATACTTTAACGCGTAGATCGAGACAAGCTCCCTTTTATAAAACATAAGTTAAGTATATTTAAGTATACATGACCTAAAAGGCCCCAAAGGGTTATGTAAACACTTGTTGTCAACCCACTTAACCATGGGCACAGATGTGTAAATCAGGTGTTTTGACCCCGTATGTATAATATTATTTCCGATTTCTGTACAAAATATTTCATCTAAGAGTAAATTATTATTAAATATGTAAATACCTTTCTACGTCGCATTCGGACAAATCTATCTTTTCATTAATTTGGCTATGATCTGATAACTGACTGTAAATAACTAGTCTTAAAACAAGATGTCGACACCCATGAAATTAATTTGAGTCTAAGGGAGATAACTAGCCTTAAAACAAGATGTCGACACCAATGAAATTAATTTGAGTCTAAGGGAGATAACTAGCCTTAAAACAAGATGTCGACACCCATGAAATTAATTTGAGTCTAAGGGAGATAACTAGCCTTAAAACAAGATGTCGACACCAATGAAATTAATTTGAGTCTAAGGGAGATAACTAGCCTTAAAACAAGATGTCGACACCCATGAAATTAATTTGAGTCTAAGGGAGATAACTAGCCTTAAAACAAGATGTCGACACCAATGAAATTAATTTGAGTCTAAGGGAGATAACTAGCCTTAAAACAAGATGTCGACACCAATGAAATTAATTTGAGTCTAAAGGAGATAACTAGTCCTAAAACAACATGTCGACACCCATGAAATTAATTTGAGAATGCCATTTCAGATAATGAATTTGATTGCATTGCCAGTTCAATGTCCAATTCTGTTTTTTGAATGTAATCCTAAAACGTTTCATGTTTGTTTGTGTGGATTTACCGCGGGAGAAGAGATAACATCTTACTTGACTTGGCGATAGAAACCTGATAATTAACAACATAAAACAATTAAACTTCCGGTTACGCATGGGCAATGGAACATTTCGTCAAATATTGACAACGGTCCCACCCCCCCCCCCCCTCCCGGGGTTACCGAGACACTGTTTGGGCGGGTTTACCTGTTTGTAATAATGTGTTAATATTGTCATCATTTGAAAAGAGGATATTGAATTTTATTTCTGACTCGGCACCTCGTTACTTATTGCGACTTCTTTTTTGGCTTAAATATGACATCTTGGGATGCATTTTAGAAACATAATTAATTTGCAATACTGGAGAAATTCTTGATGATTTCTTGCTAACAAGATGTTTTCGTGCAAACCATAATATTGTTTTTCCGAGGTAACAATATCAAGATTTCAACGCTAGAGGGCGAAATGCGGTTAAACGTCCGCTCGACACAGACAAGAACGTTACAGTGGGAGGAACCCGGGAATCCCACGAGGTTGGACAGGCGACCCAACTCCTCGCCACTTGACTCAATGACTGACTTTATGATGCAGCTAACCACTCGGACGTCCATCCTTTCACTGGTTTTAACCCAAACTTTGTACGGCAAGTTATGTTAAAATATGAAAGGGCCGGTGCTTAACTTTCGTATTTGGGTAAATCAAGATTATCGCCAACTTTTAACAATCGCTGACATTGTGCACGTGAAATGGAAACCATGTGGATATTGGAGTTTAATATTACACCCACGGGAAATACAGGGTAAAGCCACTTTAATACATGAATACTTGACACGGGAAATACAGGGTAAAGCCACTTTAATACATGAATACTTGACACGGGAAATACAGGGTATAGCCACTTTAACTCATCAATACTTGACACGGGAAATACGGGGTATAGCCACTTTAATACATCAATACTTGACACGGGAAATACGGGGTATAGCCACTTTAAAACATGAATAATTGACACGGGAAATACAGGGTATAGCCACTTTAATACATGAATACTTGACACGGGAAATACGGGGTAAAGCCACTTTAATACATCAATACTTGACACGGGAAATACGGGGTATAGCCACTTTAATACATCAATACTTGACACGGGGAAATACGGGGTATAGCCACTTTAACATACCAATACTTGACACGGGAAATACGGGGTATAACCACTTTAACATACCAATACTTGACACGGGAAATACAGGGTATAGCCACTTTAACGCATCAATACTTGACACGGGAAATACGGGGTATAGCCACTTTAATACATGAATATTTGACACGGGAAATACGGGGTATAGCCACTTTAACTCATCAATACTTGACACGGGAAATACGGGGTATAGCCACTTTAACGCATCAATACTTGACACGGGAAATACGGGGTATAGCCACTTTAATACATGAATATTTGACACGGGAAATACGGGGTATAGCCCCTTTAATACATGAATACTTGACATGGGAAATACAGGGTATAGCCACTTTAACACACCAATACTTGACACGGTAAAAACAGGGTATAGCCACTTTATACACTAATACTTGACAGGGGAAATACAGGGTATAGCCACTTTAACACATAAATACTTGACACGGGAAATACGGGTTATAGCCCCTTTAACACACCAGGGCTTGACACGGGAAATACGGGGTATAGCCCCTTTAACACACGAATACTTGACACGGGAAATACAGGGTATAGCCACTTTAACACATGAATACTTGACACGGGAAATACGGGGTATAGCCACTTTAACACCAATACTTGACACGGGCAATAGAAACACTAGAACATGAGTATTTGTAAAGGGGGGTGTGTCAGTATAGATATAGCGTGAACACTAGATATTTCACCAGGACCCCGATATCTTGCGCAACCAGACTTAATGTGTTATATAAACCTTCTGGGGTTGAAAGATGTAGTATAGATGCAGCTTGATAACTAGATATTTCAACATGATCCCGATATCTTGCACAACCAGACTTAATGTGTTGTTGGCTTATTGCTAAGTGATATATAAACCTTCTTGGTTAAAAGGCTGGTTGTTTTAATTTGTAAAATTGTGTTTAGTCGATAGAATAATCATGTTTGAAGATATCTTTGATGTGAATGACGTGCCAGTAGGTGATGGGGGTCGTGATGGTGAACAACACGTGGTTTCTGGTTTTACCTGGACTTTTGGTGTATTCGCAAACTTATCGCCCGACGGAGTTAGAATGTATATGGATGATCGATGCAGAGAGTCACTGTGTGTAGTACTAAAGCTGAAAGATGTAGAAGATAAAAGTATTACGTCATGTAAAGTTGACGTCACATGTAAGGTTATAAATAGAACAGATGATGGGGAAGCCGCTGTAAAACAATATGGTGGACGTGCTAGACTTGGTGGGTTTTTTTACTGGTATAATCTTATCGATTGGGGGAAACTCAGTGATCCAGCTAATGGATTTATTGATAATGATGGAAACTTTACACTTCAAGTAACAATTGATAAAATAACTGACATTGAAACACGTGAATAATAAAGCTACTGGTATTTTTCTATATATGAATTAACTGTGTAACTTTGATTTTTTTAAATCTTATTTAATTTCATGAATGCAGTATTGAGTAAACTTAAACACACATTATGTAAGATTTGGATAAAGGGCTGATATCATTCTTGCTATAATAACTCAAAGAATAGATATTGTAAAAAAAGAATATTCAAATTTCCATTAAAACTACTTCATACTGACCCGAGTTATCACTGTTTGTAATTCTGACAAGGTGTGTGCATTGTGGTAACCAGGACACTGGTATATTCGAGACTTAAGCCTCGCTTTTCCATTTTTAAATTAAATATTTTAATGACGAACCGTTCTTCTAATCTAGTTAAAATCTCGAGTATCCGATGTCATCGATAGTTGATTATGGTCTTGTCATGTTAATATATGTATAATTACTATTTAACATAACATCTTAGACTGGTCGGTCAACTCTGGCTTGCGGCTGTGAATTCGAGCCCTGGTGTGAGCGTATGTGGCATGGAGATAGGGGTGCCTTCTCAACCTCGTGGGTTTCCTTCGGACACTTCGGTTTCGTCCCACTGCTAAAGACCCCTACGCGCTAGCGAATTATTGAAATAAAATTAAACCATGTTAGTCCCGAGATGACCTAGTTTATGGGAAATGGACGTTGAACTCCATTTCTCTCTATTTCAATTATGTGTAGGATGACACGATAAGTAAACTATTGAAACATAGTAAATTGGAATCTAGAATCGTTTCGGATATTTCAAAAGCTTCAGTATCCTAGTGTGGGGACTCGAGACGCCATTCGTGCTCCTTATTTATTTGAGGGTGATTCTATCCAGATACAAAATTTTAAGTAAAATGAAGTATGCCATGCATATCCAATAATATGACTTACAAATCAAATTATGTGGTATATCTAAATATATGCATTGAGTGTTCTGAAAACAAATATATTGGAAGCGTTGAAGGCCGATCTAATAATTTAAGAACGAGTCGTCATTGTTAACAAATTAGGCACCCTAAAACAGGACAATCCAAGTTATTGCCCATTTAAATAAACGTCGAAGGGGAGGGGGGTCAAAGTTAGATTATTATCTGAAATTGTTCTTAATTTGATACAATTTCCTATTTCGTAACTATGCTATGCCGCAGTATCATTGTCTGATATTATATTAATACTAGTATATTGCGTGAATGAATGAATGAATGAAATGGGGTTTAACGTCCTACGCTTATACACCTATCCTGGGCTAATTGAAGACGGGCATATGCCATACAGTGTGCTATGAGGGAATTTTTTGCCCGGGCAGCGGCGCTACGGCCTATTCTCATATCGAATTCCAACTGCCAAGGGATCTTTTACGTGCACTCCAATTTGTACATGGGACCTCGGTTTTTGTCCCATCCGAACGACTAGGCAGCTGTCCTTGTCAGGCCCTCCCTCTGCATCACTGACTAGGGGAAATCACGCCGGAAAAACGAGATGAACTTTCTCGGCCAATACAGGAATCGAACACTCTACCTCCAGGCATATTGCGTGAATGGGTAAATTAAATGAAATGTAGTTTAACATCCCACTGTTCTGCTAAAACTGGGCTAGCGAAGACGGCCCCAAGACAGTTCAAGAGAACTAAAAACGTCAGTCAAAAACATGTGTTAATTTTTTTCAACGTAATTTTACAAGCAAATAGAATATCTAGATGACCAAATTATTTATCATTTATTAGAATATATGATTTATTAATTTATAGAATATATTTAAAGCAAAATATATGATTAATTATTTAAAACAAAATATATGATTTATTTTTTAAAAGCGAAATATATGATTTATTATTTAAAAGCGAAATAAATATGATTTATTGTTCAAAACAAAATAAATATGATTTTTTTGTTTAAAAACAAAATAAATATGATTTTTTTGTTTACAAACAAAATATATGATTTATTATTTAAAACAAAATATGTGATTTTTTAAAAAAAAAGAAGAAAAAATGATAATAAAATGATTTTTTTCTCATTTAAAATGATTTTTTCTCATGTATAACATAATACATGATTTATCATTTAAAATAAAATTTATGATTTATCATTTAAAATAAAATATATGATTTATCATTTAAAATAAAATAAATAATTTATCATTTAAAATAACATAAAGTATTTATCATTTAAAATAAAATAAATAATTCATCATTTAAAATAACATAAAGTATTTATCATTTAAAATAAAATAAAGAATTTATCATTTAAAATAGCATAAAGTATTTATCATTTAAAATAACATAAATGATTTATCATTTAAAATAACATAAATGATTTATCATTTAAAATAACATAAATGATTTATCATTTAAAATAACATAAATGATTTATCATTTAAAATAACATAAATGATTTATTATTTAAATAAAATGATTTTAGAAAATAGTCTATACGAACACAAGAACGATTTAACATAGAGAAAAAAATACATTAAAATAATAATTTTAGAAGATGGTTTACAAAAGATACTTAAATGATTATTTATTGGAATGTGTCTATAAATGCATCTAGTTGGTAGTTACATTGTTAAAAATGGGTGTAATTTAAGGGTGTAATTAAAAACTATAAGCAGTGCTAATTAATAGTAAATGCAGGAGGACTGCACTACACGTAAAAAAAAAAATCTACAAGATAAACCTGCGGACAAGACAGAAAACAGACATTGCAAAAACTAAACAATTATCAAACTTTACACCACAGCGAGCGTTTTTTTTAAATGTACTACCTATCCAAGGGTAACTAACTAAACGAACCACACCTAACACGTGTAACTGATATTCATGACACAGTACCAGTGTTATACTGCATTTACACCATTTATGGAGTTATGCGCCCTTTATGGCGGCTGCAACTTGTTTATTTTTGCTCTGAATAGAAAGGGATATTTTTCTTGATTTCTCAAAGTGTGATTTCGAGAATGCTATGAGAATTAAACTTTCTATTCACTGTTTATATAAATATTGACTCATTGCGCTTTGAGCATGCTTTTGGATGGATTTGGCGCTCTACAAATGTACATTATAATTATAATTATTATTATTTGGGATATTCATGGGTACCGAACATCAGCATAGGTGTAACTGTAGCCGCTAAAGGGTGTTTGGGATGAGCTACCCCTCTACAAGCGTTTAATTGCCTTTACACCAACGGGTTTGATTATTTTAGGGACCATTCCTCCGAATAAGGTGTTCATTTTACACCGTATCTTGCGTTACAAAAGTATTTGTGCACTCCAATTTGGGTGTTTTTATGGTAAAATATTGCGTTAAATGCCCAAGTAACGCAACTTTAACTCATTTTAGAGTGTTTACTCAAACCTAGTAAAGTATAGATTATTTTAGCTGGTATACCCTTAAAGATGTTCCAAAATAATACCAAGTACAATATCTTAATTAATTATTCTTAATTCAGGTGGGGTGCATAATTTAATAAACCACATTATTAGGTTAGTTGTGAGGATATGTGTATTGATTTTTCCTCATGATTTATATTCATTATAAATTGATACAGATTGTCCATTTGTCCGACAGCAGTTGAATTTGAATCAGTCTGATGGGTATTTGTCAATTCAATGTTGTTGTAAAATGAAGCCCACGGTCTATATGCAATCTGGGTCGAGCTAAATGCCCTATACTAATTAGGATGCGGGGATGGATACTCATTGAATAATGCTCGGTTTACACTATAGATTTTTTTAAAGTAAAATCTGACTTTAAAATGTCTGTGGAAACTTTGACTTCAAAAAATCTATGAAGTCAGTACGTTCACACTTGCAGACATTCACAGAAAGCAATATTTAGCTGACAGAATGAGGTCACCGAGTGCAGTCATGTTACATAGTTATACATGTAGTACTGTTCATATTATCACCAGCAAGCATGGAAGAAGCAGTCTGTTGGCTAATAATTGCCTGTTTGTTAAAAAAGAAAAAGAAACCAAAAATCAAAACATTCGCTATTTTGATGATCATATGATCAAATCCCGCTAGATGGTCTCTGATTGGCTAGCGGTAGTTATTTCCATCGATTTTACTTGAAAAAATCGCACAGAATAGAACCGGTTCTATTCGATCGACAAGTCGGCGAACGACAAATCTATGAACGACTTTTTCGTTCAGACTATAGATTTTTTGAAGAAAAGTCGATGGCTTCAATGTCTGCTTCGATTTTACTTTAAAAAATCTATAGTGTAAACCGAGCATTAGACAGGTGACTCTACTGTGTGCCATGTACACGTTTGGATTCGACATCACGGCACTAGACTCGATCACTGACAAACCATTTGATATAAGGCGCAAGTATTAGACCCAACGACTACCCAACACCCAAGCTACCATATCACTACCCTGTTGATTTGATCGTCTAGTTCTTGACTCTGCGCGTACAGTTCTAATACTCTATATGCGTACGTAACTAACGTGACGAAAAGTAAATGGTAGCTGGCTTTTTTTTCGCACGTACACAGTGAATGGCCATTTTGCGCAGTAATCCCCGCTAGAATTTGGCTATTTTTTAAAATTGCTTTAAAGTTTTAAATTTGTGTTTAGAACTGAAACAAATTATCTGTTAGTCATTAAGTAAATCCCCACGCTAAAAACATTAACATAATTCATTGTGTATATGTTAAATAGACCCTACCGAAGCACAAAATAGTGCCAATAGTGCGGCCCCCGCGTGTGTCAAATGTCCGTTACACTTGCTAATTCTGTTAAAATCGCATTTTCTTCCTTGGATTAATTATTCAATCTCGAGTTGTGTCCGTGCTACTGCACAGACAACCCTGATATGACCCAGGTTTCTGTTTGTCGAAGTCATTTTACTTTCGTTTGTTTGTTTACTAACTGACTTCTGGGCGTTGACCTCGCGACCTTTGACGTTTAGATAACGCCATGTGGATAATTTGAAACACCGCGTTGTTACAGACCGATAGGAAATGGTTCAGCATTTTGAAAACTATCAATGTATTTTCATTAATAAAATATGAGTGTAGTCAGGGATCCAGTCTAATACATGATACGAATACCACTATTCTCTTGAAAAAAGAAATCTAAAAATATAGTAGAATCCAGGGTATTTAAGTGGGGTTATATACGGAGACCTTCGCATAGACCTATATAAAAACCGGAATAGTAATTTAAACGAAATCATCGTTACAAATTGCCCTCACGACTTGATGTTATTCTTGTCCATTTAGATTTGCAAGAGGTTTTTAGTGGGATATTCGTATTCGGTTCTCATATCTCTGACCACAAGGGAGTAGTCCGAGAAACAGACTTATGCTACAGGGGCCGGTTGCTCAAAGCTCCGTTATCTTTAATCATCCGTTAACTTTAACGGAGAGAACGATTGTTGCTGGAAATAAAGGCCCTGAACATTCTGTGGTGCAAATTTTTACTACAGATTTATGCTAATATAAAAAATAAAGTATTCTATAGTGTTTTCTGTAGTAAATTTAACGGAAAGTTAACAAACAAGACGTTACAAAGATATATCCGTTAAAGTTAACGGATCGTAAAGATAACGGAGCTTTGAGCAACTGGCCCCAGGTCACTACTACAGTTAACTATATTTGGGAAGAGAACTTAAAACGATTTTCTCACCCAAAAATTCCGGTAAATCTGAATGGACAAGAATAACGATGTAGGTTTAGTCTATTAGGGTTTGGGGGATAATAAAAACTAAACGAGATCTGTGTTTTAAATATTTTATTTTAAATTTCACAATTCTCAGTGCTCTAGAACATATTTATAGAAAAAAATATCTGAGACAGAATTAAATGTGATAATTATTATAATAATACCATAATTAAAACAAAATATTTACAACTGGAATAAAACAGCTTACAAAAGAAATAAAATAATAACATAGTTTAAAATAATAATAATGCAACAACAAAAAAATATTAATAGTAACAAAATTAAAAATAATACTAATGCAACAACAATAAAAAGAAAGGTAATAAATATATACTAGGAACAAAATGACAGGCAAGGATGATTATATTGGAAGAAAAATATTCAAATGAATTATGATAATAAATAAAATATCGTAACTGCTCATTAGTATAATCTTTTAGTGGCATTTAGTGATCGGTAAACACATTAACAGAACAAAGTTTTTATGAGAATCATTCACTGGTTTATTCACAAAACACAACGTTTTGACAAGTATCCTCTTATCGTTACCAAATGTCATTGTGCTTGATGACGATAAGAGAATAGTTGTCGAAACGTCGTGCTTTATGAAAAAACCAGTGATTGATTCCCATAAAAACTGTGTTCTGTTACTGCTTATTAGTATTTTACTTTGATTCCCAGTTATTAAGACAAAACAATGGCTGATTAAAGTCTGTTATAAATAGCGTATAACATCATCTAGTAGCAAAAATATTTATAGAAACAACAATAATAGAATATTACAAAATTAAAGCTTCTTATAAAATACCTACAAATCAAACGTCTTAAAATACTGTAATATCTATATATTTCACGGCTTAATCCATGTTAATTTTCTACATATCCCACGGCTTAATCACTTAATCCACGTTAATATCCACATAGCCCACTGCTTAATCACTTAATCCACGTTAATATCCACATAGCCCACTGCTTAATCACTTAATCCACGTTAATATCCACATAGCCCACTGCTTAATCACTTAATCCACGTTAATATCCACATATCTCACGGCTAACTCAATTAAATACTGTAATATCTATATATTTCATGGCTTAATCCATGTTATTATCCACATATCCCATGGTTTAATAACTTAATCCACGTTAATATCCACATTGCCCACTGCTTAATCACTTAATCCACGTTAATATCCACATATCCCACTGCTTAATCACTTAATCCACGTTTATATCCACATAGCCCACTGCTTAATCACCTAAACCATGTTAATATCCACATATCTCACGGCTAACTCAATTAATCCACGTTAATATCCACATAGCCCACTGCTTAGTCACTTAATCCTCGTTAATATCCACATACCCACCACTAAATCCACGTTAATATCTACATATCCACTGTTTAATCACTTAATCCACGTTAAAATCCCAGGGCTTAATGACTTAATCCACGTTAATATATATATATCTCCCGGCTGTTAATAAACAGGATTCAAAACCGGGCGGGCCATCATTGTAATATCCGACAATATAATTATTTAAAACTGTCGATTAGTCTACGGTATATTATTACAAAATGGTGGAAAGATGCTCAAGCTGCAAAAATCGTTGACATTTCAGTTCATCATATCTGTGTAAATACAGAGAGGCATTCAACTCTCTTTAGAGGGATTCAACTGCTACAGGGGATTCTATATCTCTAAGAAAATTCAGATTACAAAACCAAGAACCCAAATTTTTCTCCATAAACTAATGCGCTCCTTGAATTTCAAGTTGATGCTGCATGTGTTGGGGCTGTTCCTAAGAGCTCGGGGGTAAAGGGAGGTAATCAGGCTTTACCTGTATCCTAGAGACCGGGTTAATAATTGTGTAGCGCTTTGAGCATGCATTTCTGGATGGATATATGCGCTTTATAAATATACATTATTATTATAATTATTATTATAATATGAGATTGCATTTTCTAGAACACCTGATTTCACTTATTAATTAAAAACTGGAAATCCACCATTTTTCTTGTATTGTAATATATATAATGGGAGTTCATGTAATGTAGTCAACCACATATTAAAATGTTTACAGAGTCGGAGTTAGATGAAGAGATGAGTTAGCTTGGTCCGAGGCCAGCTAGATTTTGAGGCCCTAGTCTTCAGCCTGTCAATCCATAGTCCTGATTACTATGGTAACCTGAAAAAATAGTAAACAACACAACATTATCAGTGGTCCTGTTCGGAGTGGGGAAGTTATTATACCTCTGGCTTGCGGCTCCGGTTTCCCCCCACTGCTAAAGACCCCTACGCGCAAGCGAATTATTGAAATAAAATTAAACCATATGATAGTCCTAGTTGTGTTGAGTGGACGTTAAACCCCTTTTCTCTCTCTCTCCCTCTCTCTCTCTCTCTATCTATATGTTTCATCAGGACATTTCGTGTAGTGTTTATTAAATGTGTAAAGTACGTTTCTAAACCAAACCAAACCAAACACGAGTAACGATACTAATGTTATGATATTCATTATGTTTTCTGAAAAAACATTCAAGGGCAGACAACTCGATTGCTAATATCGTCCAACCAATAATTAGTATGTACAAAATAGTTTTATCTATAGTCCGCTATCACCGAAGTGATACACTGCCATACCAATAAGTAATATCAACAATATTATTCTTACCTTAAAATACACGAGTGTCGACTTCAGCAGGTATATACAAATCATTTTCCATTATTTCTATAAAAAAACAAACAAAGGATAACATAAACAAATATGATATATAGACAAGTAGTCATTGTACTATCATAGCATACACAAATATAAACCATTGTATTCACATAATATATAGACAATTAACTATTATAACTATCATAGAATTTGCATGTTCTACCAGAGGCAGGTTATAATACCACGTCTCACGTGTTTAACAATAAAATCTACTGTTGACCAGGATCGTGATATTACCATAAAACACGTAGATTCGGTTTATGAAATCTACGAATAAATACAAATTTAGTGGTTACGGGTTTTCTTACTGTTTTAAGGGCAACTATTGAATATTGATATGGCTTTTAAAATCCAAATTATCGTTCGTATTAGCTTTCAGCAGCCAAACGGACGAGGTAAGGTATGCATACTCTTCCTAGACTACCTTATTTGGAACGTTCACATGCCTAAACAATTTATGTTGTACATGTTAAAGATACATTATGTAAGAGCTAAATATACATTTAATCACATGGCATGCCCATAAACAACTCTCTGAGACGTCGAATGGATCAGAAAACTGCCAAGGGATCTTTTACGTGCACGCCAGTGTGTACATGGGACCTGGGATTTTCGTCCCATCCGAACGACTAGGCAGCTGTCCTTCTCAGGCCCTCCTTTTGCATCATGACAAGGGGAAATCACGCCGAAAAATCGAGATGAACTTTCTCGGCCAATGCAGGGATTGAACACCCGACCTCCAGCCTAGCGAACCAGCGCCTTATCCACTTAGCCACCGTGATCCCCTGATTACATAATGAATCTTTAATACAGTAAAATGAACATTGTTTACCCATTGTGTTGTTTCTCACAGCCTCTTGATTTACGTAGCAGTTGGTCGTCTCGTCATCACCACTTACATATAGTTCATTCTCCATTATTTCTGATATAAAAGAGAGAGAGAAATGGGGTTTAACGTTCACTCGACACAAACTAGTTCATTTTGGGACTAACGTGTGGTTTTCAATTTTTATTTCAATAATTCGCTTGGGCGTAGGGGTATTTAGCATTAGGAGGAAACTGGTGTGCCCGGGGGAACTCAACGAGGTTCAGAAGGCGCCCCTATACCCATGTCACATACGCTCACACTAGGGCTCGAAACCACAGCCGCAAGCCAGAGGTGACCGGCCAGCTAGAGGTCCAAGCGCGGCACTGTAGACCACTAGGCCACCCCCACCCCTATTTCTGATATATAAATATATTTCTCATATATTCAATAAATATTAAAAACCTTAATACAATAATATGTGAAGGCGAGAATATGTTCAGGGTAACATTTGCTAAATGATAGAATGGTTGTCATGGTTTTTAATCGGTTGTGTATCAGGGAAACTAACAAACTCTTATTAAGAGAAAAGAACATATTTTCAACCCTGATTAGAATGCGATTTATAGTAAAAATATCAGTTAGATTACCCATTTGATTATTGTCTGTATGATCAACTTTATCTGGTGTAGGATCATCATCAGCACTAATATACAAATCATTCTCCAGTATTTCTGATAAATAAACAACAACAACAATATATATCATTATTTCTCATAAATAAACAAATGGACAATAAACAGACCAAAAAAAAGCCAGATTGTTAGTTTGTTCCAGGGACTCTGTTTTTTTTACAATGTTGCCAAACACCTATCTGAACTACTTGCCCCATTAGGAACTTCCTCTACCTCCCCAAATAAAGGACCTAATATATATCATTATTTATCATAAATAAACAAATGGACAGAGCAGAATGTCAGTGACGTCATCTTGGAATTGTCACGTTATATATTTAAATTGAACTCCGTTAATTTACCATTGTTCTTCCAGTGACTTATCGACTATATTATTATTTGTATGACCTTTAGTTATTGGGTCGCAATCAAATAACAGGCGTTCTTTTATAGAAGAACAAATATGGCTGCCCACATAGGCGTAGGAGCTCAATGACAGTTAGGGGGGCAGAACCCGAATGCCCGAAAAATTTTCGTGTTTACAGACAGCAGCGACCTTGTACCCCACCCACCCCCATACCCAAAGAAGATTTTGGAATATTTTACGGCTGCAAACACGTTTTCCTGCTATTGCAGCCGGTGAACAAAGCCTCATTAAGGACTCGAATTACAATCAATCGTATACAGTCCTCGAAAACGAAACCGTTAGCAGAAAATTTTGAAAATTTAACTGTCGCAAACGCGTTTTTCTGCTATTTCAGTCGGTGAACAAAGCAACTTCAAAGTGGTCTAATATAGCCTAATTAAGGTGGCTGACTCGAATTCCAATCAATCGTTTACAGTCCCCGAAGACGGTACCGTTAGGAAAAAAATTGGAAAATGTAACTGCTGCAAACGGGTTTTCCTGCTATTTCAGCCGGTGAACAAAGCAACCCCAAGGTGGTCGAATATAACCTTATTCTTAAGGTGGCTGAGTCGAATTCCAATCGATCGTTTACAGTCCACGAAGACGGGACCATTAGCCCGTTTAAGCAACTCCAAAAGTATCCAATGGTTTTGTAACCGAAATCCCACTCTGAATTCCAACCGTCCAATCAAACTGTTGCATCTGCATTCACAAATAATAATCGATGCCCGAAAAGTGGCGCACAAAGTAGAGTGGCTCCAGAAAAAAACGTTTTAATCCATAGTCAAATTCGTGATATTCAATTACAAGTAAAGTAAAATTAGTGTTTTAATGGGCTCGATGACAGTAAGGGAAGCAAACTCAGAAATGCCCGAAAAATTTCGGGTTTATAGACAGCGGCGCCGGTTTTCTTTGAGAGGCGAAAGATCCCCTAAGGAAATTTTGGATTATTTGAAGGTCGTTTTCCTGCCCGATGCCTGTTTTTCGGGCAATACAGTTTTTTGGGGCATACCTATTATAAGAGAGCTTCGGGCAATTTTTCGGGCATGCAGTGGACAAGAAAAAGACAAAAAATACTTTTCGGGCAGTGTGGATCTCGTAGAAATAAGTTAGTTATATTTTTTCTCTAAACGTTAATAGAAAAAAAGGTAGTCGAATTTTTCATTGCCCGAAAACAATTTGTTTGGGGGCGGCAAATGCCCCCCCCCCCCTGCCCCCCGGCTCCTACGCCTATGGCTGCCCACCTTATTAATGAAATAAGGAAATGAGAGGATGAGAATAGACGTTACTCAGGATAAAATATAATCTTCCACTCTATCACTTGAACTATGATTATCCTAAACCTTAACATGACTGTTCCTCGGACAGTTGCTCATTAAAACAAACTTGACTTGTCTGGCGCCGTTTACCCATTCTACGTGTCTGCGCGTACTATTTTACGCCAAAAAGGACAAATAATTAATTTTCTTTCTAATAATTAAAAAAAATAGTCTTAGAATTTAATTTGCACAAGAAAAAACTTTTTAAGGAGTGGTAATTTACTCACCTAATGTCCTCCCTCTCAGTTATAATAGCCAAGAAGGGAATATTTACTGCTGATAAGTTTGATTCTGACCGTGTCCTCACTCGGCAAATCTCGACAGATTCCGGTACCCTACATCTAGACTCGGATGTATGACGAATTCCGCCATTTTGGAACTATTTTAAAGGACCCGGATAAAAATGGCTGCTATTTTGGGACTTATTTGTAAAAGCGACACGTTTTCCTGTTGAAGTTTATCGGTAGTCGACTAGCCGCATCGCAAATGTGTGGTTACTGTCATACATCCAAGTCTAGATGTAGGGTTACGGGTGGTACCGGAAACTGTTGAGGTTTGCCGAATGAGGCTTTCATATTACCGCCATGATACAGAGTGTGTCAGAATATTGCAATTTTAACTGACTATCATCTGGTTGGCTGAACCACGCCTACTACAAGAATAGGAATAGGACAATAACTTTCCTATTCCTTACCCCTTAAAATAATGTTTTTAAATAGTTAATGAAATAATATTTAGTTTTTTTTACCCATATTCTGTTGTCTTTTCATCTGTTGTTTATTTTGTATAACTTGTTTATTACCATACAACTCGTCGAGTGTATCTGTATTAAAATAAATACAAGTTACATAGATTGGCTGATAATAACACAGGCAGCGTAATAATCTTTAATATCACTTCGGTGATTTTCGGCAATCTTCGGTGATCTACGTCAGTCGGTAAGAAAATATTTCCAATCTACTGTTCATTAAAAAAGAAATAGAATACAATGGGGGTTACACGTTTCTGCACTGACTGGGCCAAGAAAGCCGGGCTTGCGGCTGTGGCCTAATCTTTTTTCAAATTGTAACTGTTAAAGAGTTGTTTTACGCGCATATTTATGGGTACGCGGGGCCTTGGTTGCTCACCCCATCCTCACGAATAGACACTATTCTGGACCGCTGACAAGGAGAAATCGTGACCGAATATCCCGAGGAAATGTTTCAGCTAACATCATGATCTAACCAGAGATCTCCTGTTTAGCAAATCTCAACCCCAATAACGCGGTTTCCAGCCATTAAATAAGTAGGGGATCACGGTGGCTAAGTGGATAAGGCGCTGGTTCGCTAGCGCTGGTTCATTGGCCGAGAAAGTTCATCTCGATTTTCCAGCGTGATTTCCCCTTGTCAGTGATGCAGAAGGAGGGCCTGACAAGGACAGCTGTCTGGTCACTAGGATGGGACGAAAAACCGAGTCCCCGTGTACACATTGGAGTGCACGTAAAAGATCCCTTGTCAGTTGGAATTCGATATAAGAGTAGGCCGTAGCGCCGCTGCCCGGGCAAAATTTCCCTCATAGCACACTGTATGGCGTATGCCCGTCTTCCATTAGCCCAGGCTACGTGCAAAATAGTAGGACGTTAAACCCCAGTTCATTCAGTCATTAAATAAGTAAAGAGCGCAATAATTTGAATCACGCTATACTTACTGTCGCCTTGACCGGAGTCAAACGTGGGATTCTTATATTTAAAACTGCTCGGAGCATTTTGTCTGAAATAAAATACAAGACATTACTTTGCGTCCTCTCAAAGAAAAAACATGATATTTCTGGATATAAAGTAAAATGCGCAATCATTATCATTATGTGATATAAAACCAAAGTGGTTTCAATATAAAATGCGCAGTCGGTCAGTATTTGATATAAAATGCGCAAAATAGTATGTAAAACCGATGGTGTATAATATAAAATGCACAATATGTCATTAAAGGATATAAAACCGAAGGGGGGGGGGGTAATATATAAAATGAAGTGAGTCATTACATATATAATGGGGTATCAAATATACACAATCAGTCATTCTGGGATATAAAACTAAAGATTTGTGATTTAGCTCGCTGTATTCATGCTTTATAAAGATTTGCGGGTTCTAGTTAGCTGTATTCATGCTTTATAACGAATTAATTTAAAGGCAAATAGAAAATAATTAAAGTACAGATAAATAGAAAAAAATTACATTACAGATAAATAGAAAATAATTACATTACAGATAAATAGAAAATAATTACAATACAGATAAATAGAAAATAATTACTAGAAAATAATTACATTACAGATAAATAGAAAATAATTACATTACAGATAAATAGAAAATAATTACATTACAGATAAATAGAGTAAATAGGAAAAAAAATACAAATAAATAGAAAATAATTACAGGTAAATAGAAAATAATTACAGATAAATAGAAAATAATTACATTACAGATAAATAGAAAATAATTACATTACAGATAAATAGAGTAAATAGAAAAAAAATACAGATAAATAGAAAATAATTACATTACAGATAAATAGAAAAAAAATTACATTACATATAAATAGAAAAAAAATTACATTACGGATAAATAGAAAATAGAAAATAATTACATAACAGATAAATAGAAAATAATTACATTACAGATAAATAGAAAAAAATTACAGATAAATAGAAAATAATTACAGATAAATAGAAAATAATTGAATTACAGATAGATAAAACTAACCTTGGTGATTCAGAATTCACTGTAAATAGATGAATAAATAAGATATAGTACTATAACCTTAAATAACAGTCAAATTTACAATAACAAATCGAGAATCTCCTACGAGTGTTTTTTGATATCAAAAAATATCAACACAAGTTTATAAAGTAAAAAAAACGAGGCTCTGCCGAGTTTTTTTTTTACTTTATCAACGAGTGTTGATATTTTTTTGGTATCAAAAAACACGAGTTGGAGATTTTATTTATCATCCAATCCTGCACAAATAAATAAATAAAGGCAGTTTCTTTTTTTTAATAGTCTATCTTTACTTAAACTAAGTGGTTTCTTTAAAATAAAAGAAAGTAGTTCCTTTTTCATAAGCCAACCAAATTTATGTAAAGCGATATCTCCACTGTGTATATATTACAGTAGATTATGTAATTTATCACACAAGCGATATCTACTGACAAATGTATTATTGGGTGATTAATTAGTTTAATCCACATGGTCTCCACCCCACGATTCATAGAATTTGTATTCAGTTGTTTGATTGGCTGTTATATCAGCCATCATATTAGTAAATAATAGATTAATATACATTGACTCTTTGTGGTCAGGTTTATTAGTCTACTGTAAAGCCGACGATCCCCATACCAACGTTTGAATGTTTTCTAATTTATTATTACACATTATTAAAGATGCATCATGTCGATTTTCGAATTCAATTTTAAATTGCGAACGTGTTTCAATCGCTTAACAATCACAAACATCCGATGTTCTAGAGGGTTGATTATTGCTTGTCATGTCGAGATAATAGTGTACATCATATTTTCGGCAATAAACAGATGAAATTTACTTATTATCGTTTAACTACAATCACTAATTTGGTATTTTTGTATTGCAGCATTTGCAGGTGTGTTTCAATAAGCCCATGGTTAACTTCCATTGTTGATGACATACAAGCAACATTTCATGAAGATTTCCTAGAATGCAGTTTTGAGGTGAGAAGTTTTGATCTCTACTCCACGGTACTTTTAAAAATACTTATTCGCAATTAGTCGCCCTGTCGTCGTTGTCGTCGTCGTCGTTTTTGGGTTTAACGTCCACTCCCACATAGGGTGATATCGTAGACAAATGTTTCCAAGGAAACTTCCCAGAGGAAGCCACAAATGAGCTTTGTCCGGTACATTATAGTAACAAAGAGCTGTAGGGACCCGGGTATCAGAATAAATTGCGAAGGGTGTTTCTTGTCTTCTCATAATCGACGTGTGTTTACTGTCAACAACTCCATCAATGCATTGACCTAGTAGAAACTGTTTTAATCAGTTCTTGATTTGAGATAAGAAGCCAATAGTCGTAATGCCAAATAAGCAAAACCAGGGTAATACTATTCTTAATTGTAAGTCAATAAAATAAAAACCAAGTACGAACAATCCAAACCGTAAGACGAAATTCGAAGTCCTAAAAAACGTTATAGGCAAAATAGTATATTCAAGCAAAATAGTGTAATCAGCAAATGGACTGCTCCCCGTGTACAAAATACACGACAAACAGTGGTTACAGGTGTCCGGAAGAGTAAGCTTACCCTGCTGGCATGCCACACCCGCCATAGCTACATCCAATCTATTAGGCGAAATCTTGGTAAAATATCGTGATTGGCCAATGAACTATCAGTATGCAAAATGCACGTGATGAACAGTGTTAACAACGCAGTAGACTTATATTATCAGGGATATAGAATAACCGTCAGTTAAATATGTCTAAAATAATAGTTGAGAGAGGCATGTTGAGATATTTGATTTCTTCACTCTATAAAATGGAGTAAAGAATGTTAAAACTTACTGTTTTTATTGTTAGATCGTCTTCTAACCAGGATTATTATCAATATAATTAAACCTATCAGGACGACAGCACCAACTACTCCTCCGGCTATCACGGCAACGTTGACTGGCAACTCATCATTTGATGCTACTCGACTATTACTACTCACTGTAACATATCAAATCACAATTTTTTAGTTAAATTTGGAAAATAATTTAAAGATGCCTTCCCGGGTACAAACTTTATGAAATGACGATATATGTGGACTAAAACCATATTCAAAGTAACCAATCTATCAAAAATTTGCTTTAATTCCCTTTCAAAACTTTGCTTTCGTCGTGGATACCCATAGCTATAAGTAAGCTGTTGTTAGATGCAATGTCTGCCAACTTAACGTCATTGTGGGAGGGTCCATTTTTCAGAATGTATCCTTTATACTTACTGTACATTTACCATACTTACTGAGGCCTAAGTAAATTCTTAGTTATTTCTGTCTACTTCTTTTGAGACCTTTTAATCGCAGAGTCTTCTGTACGTTGACAACACTCAATGTCCCGCAAACGGCCTAACCATTTGAGCAAGAAATAACAACTGCTCCCCGACGTCAGCTGGCAGACAATAAGCCAGCAAAACCTGTTGAGTTGCTTGTTAGTGATTCCCCTACAATATTGCCCAGTGCTTGTCCCATGGGCGTTTTTCGCGTAATCCAGTATTTTTCTAGTAAGATTGGGTGTCTATACTTTCCATATACATGTATACCAAATTTGACATACGCTTATTAGAAATAACCACCCGATAAATACTTTGCTGGGAACCCAACTTTAACTAGACTCATTAAATGATATATATATATATATATATATATAACCACAATGCCTCGTGCACATGTCTAACATCATCTCTAATTAATGAATGCATAAAGTCAAGTTGAATGTCCTACTGTTCTTCATCTACTGGGGTAATGAAGACGTCCTACTTTTCGACACCAACCGGGATAATGACGAAAGTACTACGCCATGCAATGTGCTATGACGATAGTTTGCCAAGACCGCAGTTGAATTCCAACTGCCATGAGTTCAGGCCCGTATCTAGACACCATAAGAGGCGGGGGGGGGGGGGCGAACATTTTGAGGAAACTTTCGGAAAGGTCATTCTAACAGACTGTTGTAATCATCATGCTATGTAGTTACCTGGGCGTCTAATAAGCAATTTAAAGTAGGTATTCAAACAAAAAAATCGTGATTTTTTTAATTTATTTAAAACTATTTTAGATGGTTTATAATGGTTCTGAGTGGGGGGGGGGGTGCTCCCCGCGCCCCCTGTAGTTACGGGCCCGCATGAGTTGAAATATGGACCTCGTTGGGTGTTTTTTTTGTAAAATATTTTCGGCACTGTCCTTGTCAGGTTCCCTGTAATGCATCAATTCTGTAAATAAATATAATATAAAAAGTTACCTGTTACGTGTTGATAAGAATCTGTACAACCATATTGAGTACATACAGTTACGGTAACATTTAGACCCACCATCTTATTAATTGTTACACTGCCTGATATAATTGTAACGTCTTTATTTATTACAGTACCATATATATTTACTGGTCTGATGCCGTGGTCAGATTTGGTATCAACTGATATTTCAGTCATAATAGAACCATTGTGTTGTTGTTGATACCACGTGGTGTTATACGCATCTCCACCAATTATAAACATTGCTTTAATTTCAACTTGATTCTGTCCTCTCACTTCAATCACTTGTCCATCATCTAATGCTAATGGTGGTGCTATAAAAATATAATGAACCGGTTGACGTATTGCGAATACCAACACAGTACAGTTTAACATGGATTTGCATGTTTTGGTAGGGTATGTCAGGTATTCCAAACAGTACGTACCACCACCAGAGAAAATGTTGGAAACAGTACGTACTACCACCAGAGAAAATGTTGGAAACGGCCTGTCGGATATTCCAAACAATACCTACTATCACAAAAGATCATATTGGTTTGGTGGAGGGTTTGTCAGATATTCCAAACTCTACCTTATATCACCAGCGATCATGTTGGTGGGGAGGGGGCTGTCAGATATTCCAACAGTACCTACTATCACCAGCGATCACGTATGGGGTAAGTGGATGTTGGGTATTCCAAACACTACGTACTATCATCAGAGATCATATTGGTGTGTGTGTGTGGGGGGGGGGGTCTGTCAGGTATTCCAAACTCTACCTAATATCACCAGCGATCATGTTGGTGTGGGGGGGGGGGGGCGGGGCTGTCAGAAATCCAAACAATACCTACCATCACAAGAGAACGTATTGGGGGAGTGAGTGTTGGGTATTCCAAACACTACGTACTATCATCAGATATTCCAACATAACCTACTACCAGATCATGTTTGCGTAGGGTGTGTCAGAGATTCCAAACTTACCTAATATCACCAGAGATCATGTTGCAAACTAGGTAGCTACGATAACCCTTACACAGATTTGTAGCATTTAAATACCGATATTAGAAGCGTAAAAAAATAGACTCGAACTCTTTAAAATAAAAAAAACGTCACCTTCTATATTGATGTTAATTTCTTGTGTTTGAAAAGTTGAACCTTTAAAATCTTTAATACCATTACTGGCACTACAGACATAAGTTCCTCCGTCTAATATGGTGTTATTTAAAACTAGAGCTGTTCTATCTTCTGTTGTTACTCCCTCTATTTCTCTCACAAACTGACTATCGATGTAATGTCTCCAGTTATTCATGGTAAAATTAGTAGGGAAGCCGTCCACCACTCGACAAATCAGTTCAACAGCTTCTGATGTATCATTCACAGTTAAATTTAAACTAAGAGGATCTAAAAATACAAAGTGACATTTAAAGTAAGGCCTATAGCAATAGTAGAGAAATTGAGGAATCGAGACATCAAAAGGTGTAAATGTATAACCCATAGCAATGACAGTAACATTGAACTAGACGAATTTAGATATCAGAAGGTGTAAGTTTCTCAAATTTGTAGAAAAAGCTACTGGACTCGACACTCCACAAATCAGTTAAACAGCTTCGGATGTCTCATTAACAGTTATTTGTAGACAAGGATAGTGGGCGGTGGGGTAATTTTGTTCCACATTCCAACACATAGTCATCGTCATCGTATAGTTTCTATTAGTAAATGCAAGAGAACTGCACTACACGCAAAACAAACAAAAAAAACCTACAAGATAAACCTGCGTACAAGACAGAAAATAGACATTGCAAACACTAAACAATTATAAAATCAAGTGAATGGATACGGGGGCCAGCCGTAAGCATCCACTGCGCTGTACAGTCCCGGGTCTGTTGTGGTACAGGCTTCACTAAAATGATTTACAAAAAAAGACGTAACAGAAAAAATGCGACCGATCTTACACATTGATTATTACGTCGAGATGGCAGAGTTACGCCCATATCTTTATTCTACTAACAACTCAGCAAGGTCGGAAATCATATTACCAAATAAGGAACGGTCCCATTATTTCAATAATTGTATTTTACAGACAACTAAAACTTCATCAGTATTATTATACCTACATTGTATGTGTATATACGTGGCATCAATACTAGTACAATATGAACCTATTGTATCTAAAATACTTATAGTACAGTATTAGTAACTGTATATATTTTTGCAGCAAACTGTATCTATAGATGTATTACACTGTTTCTAAAATACTTCTAGTACAGTATTACGAAATTATATGCATTCTTTTAAATCAAAACTAAAATCTCTAATGTTTAAATCCTATTATAAATATTCATTATTGTTATACTTACATTGTATCTGTATATACGTGACATCACTACTAGTACAATATGAACATATAGATGTAGTACACTGTATCTAAAATACTTCTAGTACAGTATTAGTAGTTGTATATATATTGTAACTAGTACAATATTGTTATACTTGCATGTTGCTATATTACTCCTAGTAAAGTATTGTATTACTTACATTGTATCTGTATATATGTGACGTCACTACTAGAACAATATGAACCTATAGATGCTGTACACATGTACATAGCCGCATCTGATCTTGTTATATTTGGTTTAACATAAACTGATCCATTATATGTTTCATCTTTATTTCCATAAATCGTCCATTGGTAGGTTATTACACTGTTTATATCATCACCAGAAACAATGGATGCCGAACAGTTTAAATAAACATCATCACCTTCAGATAAAACCAGATTATTATCATCTGGAATACCAGCTTCTGGATCACCGGGTTTATTGTAGCTAATATTTGTTGTTAATATACACTGCGGTGGCTCTGTAAACAAAAGACAAACTTATCCTGTGTTAAATCGTTAGTTTTTGTCTCCCTTTCATTTAGAATCGTTCCAAATAAGTTGGATAACAAATGAACTTTATTAAAAATCTACACTTAAACTGTGCCATTTTAAAACTATCCATGCTATATTACACTTGAATAGTGATCAAATGGTCACCCCTCTCTATCCCTTTCATTTGTGGTTGAAAACATTCGGATCATCGGAATACAATATAGGCTACGTAATGTCATAGATTTGACATTACTTGTCTGTATCCGGATTTTTGTATGGTCTAGTTCCCGAAGGGTATATTTCCAGAAAATGACAAATGGGTTCTCGGACACGCTTCTATGTGAAGATTTTCTTACTCGTCCTTTTTAATAAACCGCATGAAGTTTTTGTAAAAGTTGAAGATAGCTTAACCAGACAATTATTACATATGAACATATTAACATATTAACACGTACCGCCAAGGTATCAGAGGTTTTATTTTATGTTGTAGCTTTTGTTTTTTTGGATACAACTTTAGATGGTTAATCAACTGACGAATATAAGGGTTCGAGGATCGACAACCGTGTCCGGCTTGTGGATGATTCATATAGCCAAGAATTTATGTTTTATATTAGAGATATTGAAGTAATTATTACCTATCTTGACAGGTAGAATATATTGATAACTTCCACCGTGATCATTTCTACAGGACCATACAGTGTTAGAATCTCTTGTCTTGTTGATGTTGTAGATTACAAGAGTTTTGGTTCTTGTTTTTGATTCACAACCATAACCACTTTCTCCATTGTGTACAGACAAGCTACAGGAAGACTGACTCCAGAAACCTCCCCATTCCACAGTAGCAACATCAGTGCCGTTCCTTTTAAATGTTGCTTTTGAATACGAAAATCCAACTCCAGGTCTCTGACAACGTAGTCGAAATGCAGAATTCTCTTCAGCTATTTCAGGAATTCCGTACAGATTGAGATATTGTCCATCCACTGAAATTTAAATTGTTATTTATGTTTGAGGAAAGTTTGGTGACCGAATGGTCAGCACGTGCGCGTTGTATCATAAGGTCTGCAAATCTGTCAAGTAGCGTGCCCTCTGGTCATGCTCGTGGGTTTTCACCGGATCCTCTGGTTTCCCCCCGCTGCTAATGACCCTTATGCACAAGCGAATTATTGAAATAAAATTGAACAATATGTTAGTCTCTATTTATGTATGAGATGACTATTCAATGAATAAACCTCCCCACCCCCCTCCTCACAGCGAACCATTGGTAATGTATTCTACAATCTCAGATATGATGTCATGTAGCTAGAGTTACTCGGATCCATCCAACGTAGGCAATAGCCACATCGTAGATTTACAGATTATAGAATGCAAATGTAGATTTTCTCGACATCATTTATAGATTTTCTGCCTATAAGATGGGCATTTAGATTTTAGCGACATTGTAGATATACCAACCGTAAGATGAAAATGCAACTTTTAGATGCACTGTCTGAAAGATGGTAATCTAGTTTTAGCGACATCGTAGATTTTCCGCCTGTTTCTAGACATCGCAGATTTACTGTCAGTAAGATTGTAATGCCCGTCTTGGGGGCAGGATAGATTTCCGTCTTTTAGATGTAAATGTCTGTTGTAGCGACATCGTAAATTTACCACCTATAAAAGATGGTAATGTCCGCTTTTGCGACATCGTAGATTTACCACCTATAAAACATGGTAATGTCCGCTTTTACGACATCTTAGATTTCCCACCTTTAAGATGGAAATCAAATGTTCGTTGTAGCGACATTGTAGATTTACCGCCAGCAAGATTGTAGTGTCCGTTTAGAGACATGGTAGACAGGATGACAAATTACCATAGCATCATCACACAATGACGTCTTAATTGCTGCCAATGAAGTTTTAAACATATTGGGATAGATTGTAGGTCAGAAAGGGATACCGTTTCATTATTGTCAGGTTAAAACGTCGACACGGTAGCCATGTCTCAAATAAAGAAATGAAAACTTGCATGTAGAGCCAATTTAATAAGGATCTAGGAAATCTAATCTCTAGGGTTCAGACTCTTATGACCCATGACTTTAAACCGAGTTAGATGACCCTAATGCTGCAAGCCAAATATGGAAAAGATCCATGATGACAAACTATACCCTTGGGTACAAAGGGTATTTTGAGTGGTTTTAACGTCCACTCGACACAAATAACATCAATTCATTGTACCAAATTTGAAGACAAATCCGCAACGGTTTTTGACAAAGGTGGGGTGTGGGGTAACTCCGGAAGTTACAGAACGTTGAACCTCGATAATGTTCGTCCTCTCGTGACACTAAATGTACAAACAATGTAAACAAAACTCTAGTCTCTACGACGTTCACAAAACGATTGTTTTGACCGACGGGCGAACATAAAAAAGAAAAAAAATATAAGCAAAGAATAAAAAAATTGCTCTATAATCTAAACCACTATATCATTTTACCGGTAAATGGCCTTATAACAATATACACATAGTGTACTGATATTATATCCGTCTGTAATATTATTACATCGGTCTTTAGAAGATCAGTGAAACGTTTACCCTATTACATGTCGTCATTTATAGCGTGGTGTTGTGTTATTTATAGTACAAAAATAACACATAACAACTATATATATAAGACACAAATGATACAAGTCGTCTGTTATTACCTGTAGTTTCTTATGTGGTCATTATTCAGTTGTAACGTGTTTTGACTTATGTTCCTACAACTTGATTTAAAGGAGCTAAATCGCTAATATGTGGTACCCAGAAACTGACACAAATTGGTCGCATGGAATATAATAATGCAATATGAATATATAGAAACTGATTTACATTCAACCGTTTCTGTTTTTACTCTTAATAAAGAATGAATGAAATGGGGTTTAACGTCCTACTGTTATGCACTTAACCTGAGCTAATTGAAGACGGGCATACGCCATACAGTGTGCTATGAGGGAAATTTTGCCCGGGCAGCGGCGCTACGGCCTACTCTTATATCGAATTCCAACTGCCAGGGGATATTTTTACGTGCATTCCAATGTGTACACGGGACCTCGGTTTTTCGTCCCATCCGAACGACTAGGCAGCTGTCTTTGTCAGGCCCTCCTGCATCACTGACAAGGGGAAATCACGTCGGAAAATCTCTAGCGTCTGATTACTCCAGTCTATACTGATAACAATATGCTGTAACCGTTTGATATGACTTGAGGAATATGTCTAGCTCATCTTTTCCCGGTAAGATCACAACATCAATGTTGATTTAAATTGACAAATATTTCGTGTTTTCAATGTCGAAGGCTTTGGATGATATTGAGTTAGAGACTTAGCTACTTTAAGATGCAGCGTATAAAATTAGTAATACTGAATATATTTCTATGATGTGAATTAAGCAACGGAAACAAACCATTAATTAGCTACTTACTGTAGTATAATATATACGCATGTAGGTGTTTGTCTAGCATCCTGTTACTTTTAATGGTATATGTAGACTACATGTGACAGAGAGAGAGAGACAATGGGTTTAACGTCCCCTCGACACAAACATGGTCCTCTCGGGACTTATACATGGTTCACTTTCATTTCAATACTTCTGTTGCGCGTAAGGTGTTTAAGAGGAAATATCAGTACTGAATGTCATGCAAGTCGTTTCAGTTCGTTCAGTCAATTATTTATAACCCATGCGAATTATCAAAAGATATCCCAGATCGTTGATAGTTCACGATAGCTATGAAAAGACTGACTTACCGTAATGTTTCGTGAGTATAAACAGCACCGTGTTTAAGATAATATATTTCATTATAAAGTTTATCTCGACTGTGTTATAACCAACACTTGTCAATACATAGTGAAGACTGTTTGAATCATGTCATCGTTGTAACCGTTATTACTTCCTGGTTTAAAGGTCTTCTAACTTTTAACTCACACAAACTATTTAAAGGGGATCGGTCTTTATTTAAAATTTAAAGTAAGTTCAACAATATGAAACTATTTTAATATTTATCCTTATAACTTTATATGTTGAGAGCAGAACAAAATAACCCAAACAATACAAATCAAACAATATATATAGAGAGAAATGGGGTTAAACGTCCACTCGACACAAACTAGGTCATTTTGGGACTAACAAACAATATAACGACATTGCAGAGTTAAAATTAATTTTTGGAGACGTCTTTCTTTAGACAAAATGACGCCATAACCGCGTGAACAGATATATTAAGCCATTGCTTCCCTTTCTTTATAAATGTCCCTATGCTGGGTATGTTATATTGTATTTTTGTATATATTTTATTTTATCATCCAATAATACATTTGACAGTAGATATCGCTGGTGTGTTAAATGTGGTATATACACAGTGTGGTGATATCACTTTACATAAATTTGATTGGTCAATCAAAAAGGAACTACTTTCTTTTAGTTTAAGTAAAGAGTGACTTTAAAAAAAAAACTGCTTTTATTTAATTGAGCTTGAAGGAAAAAACTGGGTCAGTATATAGGACTATACAATAGATAAACTGTTGTCAAAAAATGATGTTCACTGCGCTGTAATGTAATTCGGTTCAGTAAAAGTGAAATCTATACCAAAGAATTATATTTATTTATTTGTGCATGTAAGAAAGGATTGTGTGATAAATAAAATCTCCAACTCGTGTTTTTTGATACCAAAAAATATCAACACTCGTTGATAAAGTAAAAAAAACTCGGCAGAGCCTCGGGTTTTTTTTACTTTATCAACTTGTGTTGATATATTTTGATAACAAAAAACACTCGTAGGAGATTCTCTATATACAAGTTTAGTTAGGGTAGTAATTGATCAATGCTTGAAATGATCTCTCTCTAATCTTTCAAGTATTTTAACTGTTTGGGTGTATACTTAATTTAACCATACATATTCATACGTGCGCTTTAACATTTATTATCGAATATTATTATATATTTATTTTAATCGTAAGCTTGTATATAAGTATATGTTTTATATTCTTATGGAACTTCACTCTGGTGATCGGCTCGCTAATAATATTTTCAGGGCTAATTTAGTCACACCGAATTTCTAAAACGTTTATTTCAACGATTGGGAGTCCGGCTTGGTCGTTTGACGAATCCTTTTGTCTTTCAAAATGACGCTTTATTCCAGATCTAATTGGCCCATACAAACGACTGGTGCGACAGGAAGGGTGGACTTAGGTCTTTATCCAATTTCGGAGAAAACAAATCACTTCCGTCGTATAGTCTACTATTTGCCCGATTGGTGTTTCAATTTTATGACTCGGGTTAGGACTACATTGGGATCTAATTTATTTACGAACACACACAGTAAAATATTAAAATCAGGTCAGCGTGTAGATTTAAAGAATGTCGTTATCTCTCGAGTGCAGCAGCCTCTTCAAATGTTATTATTTCCGCCACGTTAAATGAAATCGCATTACTGTAACAGGATTTAAACAGTCGATACGTCACTAGTAAAGGATATCATAATACATGTGCATATATCATATACCAACACGGTATCACTATAAGATACATCATAAATATACAACCACATTTTTTATGAACAGCTCCTTAATGAAGAGCGAAAATTACGTTAAAGTTTGAAATTCATTAAAGCCCCAATACCACTTTTGTTGTAACTGAATAATATGTTCCAATCATTATTCTGGTCGACAATTTGTACTATTTTACAATATTTCAATTAAAAAATGATACAAAATTTCATCTTAACACACCTAATTTTAAAAATTGGAAAAATTCAACTACATGCCGTAACATGGTTTGAAAGCCTTACGTAGGCACTTTCAAGTGCAACTTGGATTTAAACATATTTTCGAACCCTCTGAACAAGTAGGATAGGTTGTAATGGATTATTTACACAACAGGTAGGACACTTAAACATCTTGTAGTTAGAATAAGGCTAAAAAAAATATTCTGGACCTGTCAAGCCAGCAAGAGTGTTATTGTCCCTTTAAACCATTGTTGAAATCACGTTGTGTAGGCATACCTTTATCTTTTTTATTAAACTGATGTCAAAATATTATTAAGGAAGACAAACCAGCTCTTTTTATCAGTGGCCATTCTTCTTGGTGCATGGATGGTAACTAACAGAACACATAAGGGTATAATTTAGGGTATTTTGCGTGTAGTGCAGTCCTCCTGCATTTACTATTAGAGTAGAGTTTTAGCCCTTCGTACTGCAGAATGTTCTCGTTGTCGGGCTTTGCTCCTGTTTGCTCACTACATTTATAATTTTAGCGTTTTCCGAGTTTCTGTCCGGATTATCGCCCTTATTGTTAAAATTATTTGACGTTCTAACACCTGACGTCAACTGGCTGACTATCGTCTTTGAAGAGACGACCACTGACAAGATCGGTCACCTTTTTTTTTTGTTACTTCTTTTTTGTAAATCAATTTAGTGAAGCCTGTACCACAGTGCAGTGGACGCTTACGGCTGGCCCCCGGATCCATTCACTTGATTTGATAATTGTCTAGTGTTTGCAATGTCTATTTTCTGTCTTGTCCGCAGGTTTATCTTGTAGATTTTTTTGTTTGTTTGTTTTGCATGTAGTGCAGTCCTCCTGCCTTTACTATTAGTGGGAGATAATCCCGTGATAGATGAATGTATGAAAATATATAAATGAAATTAATTAGATTAATAACCGATTATTACTTATGGATTATTAACTCGAGGAACGTCTTTTTTAAACTAAAATAGTTTTCCATTAATTTGTTTTGCTCGTCATGTCATCGACGTTTATTTTATAAAACGGGACGACCTGAAATTGTATTTCTAGGTGTTGTGCGCATCCTACGATCTGTCTATCTTCATTTTTAACGTTAAAATCCCATAGATGTGTGCAAGTTTATATTATATAAACACGATATTGATATAGGATATGCTATTGGATATTGAGTAAAAGGGGCTGTTGATGCCCTTCGTTATCGGGGGCGACGCCCTGTGAAAGCAGCCAAAGTTTTGTCTTTTCAAATACGATTGACATGGCATGCCTATTCCTTGAATGCGCATCGTTGAACTGACTGTGAAATGACGTCACAAATTCAAGATGGATGTGATGACGTTATGCTCGGTCCATATAGGGCTAGATTTTGTCATAGGTCGCTAGATGAAAACATATTTAGGGCACGTGACCTATGGTGAAATCTGCAGATTTTGTCATAGGTCGCTAGATGAAAACATATTTAGGGCACGTGACCTATGGTGAAATCTGCAGGTGTCCATGATAAATAGATCTAGCCGTCTACATAGTACGCTCGTGGACTCATTTGATGACGTAAATCACATTAAATTAGGCCATAGCTCGGAGGATGTATTCATAAATTTTGAAAATGAATCATATCGACGTCTCCTTTTTATCCCGAACGTGTAACAACTAACAATTATTGTTGGTTAATTAGAGTAGTGGCATCAGGTGACGTAAGCTTACTCTTCCGGACACCTGTTACCACGGTTTGTCGTGTATTTTGTACACGGTGAATAGTTCATATGCTGATTACACTATTTTGCCTTATTAAACTATATTGCCTATACCGTTTTTTAGGATTTTGAATTGTGTATAATGGTTTGGATTGTTCGTACTTTGTTTTATTTTATTTTTATATCTGACATCCAATTAGAGTAGTGGCATCAGGTGACATGTGACACCCATCACTATCTTTTACATCGGGTTGTGATTGATTGGATCAGTGCCAATGGGTGTAGGAGTAAAATAAAATGAGATGGGGTTTAATGTTCAACTGTTGTGCTCCGACTGGACTATGACAGACAATCTGGCCAGAACTGCGGTGCTACAGCCTCTGATGTGGAATTCCAAATGTCAAGGGTTCATTTGCTAGGGGGAACGGGAACAACTCCGGAAAATCCATATTATTTTTCTCGGCCATCACATGGATCGAACACGGGATGACAATATTCAACCTCACCGAGGCTCCTGTTAAATACAAACCAATTGTTTTTATGCCAAATGGTATATTAGATTTTCTCGAAAGCATAAACATGCCACATAGTTGCCACAACAGTAAAAGTTTAACCCCTGAATTTCGATCTGATGTTTGACCTGGAGTGAAAACTGGACCGGAAATGCTTTCAAACTTACAGCTTAGTATTGCACCGTCACTTTATATTTCCGATTCTCAAATTCCAGGCAAGGTTAAACCTTATAATGATGCTGAAATCTGGACAATTCTCACATGAAACGGTGCATATGATGCTCCCATGATTCGCTGGTATTCTTGTTAAACACTAAAACTATGACCTGAATGCAACTCGAGAAATGGGGACTGCAAATCTCTGGGCGATCCTCGGCGTGAATGGCGCATCAAAACATTTGACAATATTTACAGCATTACATTTATAAAAAGACAATACATTTAAACATGCATTATTCAAGAGCTAAATCTGCCTAGTGCAGGTCTTTATTTGGGCATGAGATGTTTTCTAAAGTATTAATTAGACATTAATTAACTGATCCAGGCCTTAATCAACTTTGGATGGCATCACATTGCTCCGATATGAAACAGATTAAAACGTTTAAGCGATAAATCAAATATGGCGGTCCAAGACGCTTCGAATCTTAGCTCTGATCAACCAGGTCCGTGGTTGAAATTATTGCACACGTCGACCAAATCTTTAAATGCCATTATCTTCGCTTACAATAGAGTAATTTGAATGAAATTTTCAAATTGTTCATTTTACATCACCTTCATTTTACATCACCTACTTTCGAACAACTATTATAGCAAGAATGGCTAGTTCTTATCTATATCTTGAATAATGTAACTTTAATTAATAACAATTAATAACAATGGGGACTACGTATCTCTAACTGGAGCATCAAAAGACTCGAAAATATTTTACAACAATAAAATAAAACCAAGTACGAACAATCCAAACCATCAGACAAAATTCGAAGTCCTAAAAAACGGTATAGGCAAAATAGTGTAATATGGCAAAATAGTGTAATCAGCATATGGACTGTTCACCGTGTACAAAATACACGACAAACAGTGGTAACAGGTGTCCGGAAGAGTAAGCTTACCCTGGCTGGCATGCCACACCCGCCATAGCTGCATCCAAACTATTTGACGAAATCTTGGTAAAAAGCGTGTTTGGCCAATGGTCTTTCTATGACAGCCTACACCGGTTGTGTTCCTAAAACAAACGGTATAGGCAAAACAGTGTAATCAGGTAAAATAGTGTAATCAGCATATGGACTGTTCACCGTGTATTAAATACACGACAAACAGTGGTAACAGGTGTCCGGAAGAGTAAGCTTACCCTGCTGGCATGCCACACCCGCCATAGCTGCATCCAATCTATTAAGCGAAATCTCGGTAAAATAGCGTGATTGGCCAATGAATTATAGGTATGTAAAATACACGTGATGAACAGTGTTAACAACGTAGTAGACCTATATTATCAGGGATATAGTATATCCGTCAATGAAATATGTCAAATATTATAGTCGAAAGAGACATGTCATATTTACCAATCAAATCAATATGACGGCCATAAAACTTTTTAAAGGTTTTAATAAGTCTAGTTCGTAAGTATCCCTGTAGTTGAAGCTTAGATGACAAATGCCTCGATCTACTTAAAAAATCAGAATAGAACGAACAAGCTCTCGCGTAACGAATTAGCTGAGACACAAACACTCCGTAAGCTGGTGATATTGGAATGTTACTACTAATAAAAGGAAAGTTAACAATAGGAAAGTCAAAGTCATCACGTTTATCGTACAGTTTAACACTGAGTTTATGGCAATTGTCAAAATCGAGACGCAGATCCAAGTAGGAAGCGTAATTGTCACTGTCAGTAGTGTTTTTAATTTCGAGCTCATCAGGATATATGAATTCTATATAATCACTGAATTTTGAATTATTCAAACAATACATTAGTTCCTATACGACATAACATTTAATAACAATACAACATAACAATTAAAAACACTACAACACAACAATACATTAGTACCTATACGACATAACATTTAATAACACTACAACATAACAATTTATAAAAATTATTACCACTACAACATAACAATTAATAACACAACGACATAACAATTAATAACACTACAACATAACAATTAATAACAATTATTACCACTACAACATAACAATTAATAACACAACGACATAACAATTAACAACACTACAACATATCAATTAATAACACTACAACATAACAATTAATAACACTACAACTTAACAATTAATAACACTACAACATAACAATTAATAACACTACAACATAACAATTAATAACACTACAACATAACAATTAATAACACTACAACATAACAATTAATAACACTACAACATAACAATTAATAACACTACAACATAACAATTAATAACACTACAACATAACAATTTATAGAAATACAGCATAACAATTAATAACATTACAACATAACAATTAATCACATTACATCATAACAATACAACATAACAATTAATAGAAATACTCATTCGTTCAAACGAGATGCTAATTCGTTCAAACAAGATACTAATTCGTCCAAACAAGATACTAATTCGTCCAAACAAGATACTAATTCGTTCAAACAAGATACTAATTCGTTCAAACAAGATACTAATTCGTTCAAACGAGATACTTATTCGTTCAAACGAGATACTAATTCGTTCAAACGAGATACGCATTTGTTCAAACGGATAAACATTTTTTTGGGGTTTGGCACTAATGGGTCTTCGTAGCATTAACGCTGGTTCGCGAACTACTAATCTTGTATTGGCTGACACATTTTTGCGTGCAGTCCTCTTGTCAATTGTGCGGGACGTCTTAATAGCATCAGGGCGTCTTATACCATATTAAACATATCGAATATAAATACAATAAAACAATAATTGATATGAAATACATTAAAATTGATAAAAAAAATTATTTAAAGAAATTAATATCAATATAAAAATATATTAAATATTTCTTAATATTTGTAAGTTTTAAAAATAATGAAAGATTAATGAAAGTAAAACAAAATTGTTCTGGATTTGTGAGAAGGAGTATAAAGTATTCATGTCTTAAAAGAGAGAGGGAAAGAGAGAGAGAGAGATGGGGTTAAACGTCCACTCGACACAAACTAGGTTATTTCGGAACTTTCTTAAGATCGATACCTTAAACAGTTAAATAATTACAACTTGGATTTCAGATGGCGAGAAGACAATCTCCCGAGTTTTGGACATTTAGGATCAACGGCCTAGAGAGAAGCCACGGGGTCTCCGGTGAATATGGGGAGGCCTCAATAACCAATGGGGTTTCGGATTCGACCGTCGGGTGACGACCGAGAACGTTCCTGAATATTTTCATGGCTAGTTAGTCCTCGTCACTTGTGTAGGGTGGATGGCAAGTCGCTCGGAGACGACGTAGAACCGCGATTAACCCGCGCTTACTCTTTGGTATACACGTACATGAATTTGAAGTTGAACTGCGATAAATTGGACAGACAGGCCCATGGCCCATGTCTGGGCACCCCCCTCTCATAGCACACTCGATTAACTGGATTAGCGCAGAAAAGTCAGATGATTGATTAAAGCTACCATGAACATTGAACAAACACACAAGTAATGTAAATTAAAGCTACCATTAACAAGCACAGAAGTAATTGTTAAGCAAATATCACATTCAGCTTTAAATTTCTATCGGATTATTTGTTCACCAAGAACTGGCTTCACTGTTTTAAATTTTGTGGTAAACAAATTAAAATGTACAAAGATCAGATGCAGTATTGGTCTCATATTGACGTTATATCCCCGATTTAATAAGTAGGATTCTATTTATTATCTACAATAAATTTAAAGATATATAGAGGTTAATTATTTTTACTAATAAGCTGTGGTTAGATATCAGTAGTTTATTTGTTCAAATTGATTATTACATCAAAACAGTTCACAATGTGAATTTATTAGAAAACTGATTTCACCAATTTGCCCAATCTACTGATAGTGGGAAGTGTTCACCAGTAAAAATAATTAGAGCTGACTATAGTCCTACACCAACAGTCTAGCAGCCTCCCTTTATCAAAACAATCAAATGTGGGGAAAGTGAGGTTAAACCTCAACAATATTTGGGGATACTTAATCAACAATCTGTTATCGGGTTGACTGTTTGAAACAGTAACTTTAACTGAATATACTTTTATAATGTATGTTCGAACATCAACCAACGTATCCGCTACTGAATGATCTGCAAATTAATGGATACATTATATAAATAGAAGATTAAATCTTACCTTAAAATATACGAGTGTCTATTTCAAGGGGTACATACAGATCATTCTCAAGTATCTCTAAAACAAAACAACAACAACACATATATATGTAATATCAAGAACACGTGACAACAATGCATAAAAAAGTAATATTTAATATCCAAAGAATACTACAAACAGAGGCCAAAGACTTAATCGTCCTCAAATATTTCTACACACCACAGTTTTCATGACATTTCAGAATACACAGAATTGTTGCTTAGTGATCAAACCGAATATTTTACGGTAAAGTTATGGCAAGAACTTTGGAAGGAAAATAATTGTCGGTGAACCGTGCCACACACAAACAAACAACAACCAATCAGACACAGGGGAGTATGCTAAACTTCAAACTGAGAATGAAAGTTCTTACCCATTTCTGGTTTTGCTTCTTTTCCATTCGTGTTTATATCATCACCAGCACTGATGTAAAGATCATTCTCCAGTATTTCTGGTAAAAAAAAATCAAGTATAGTCCACGACAGGTTGACGGATGCGCTAATATTCCCAGGTAACGTTAGACGTTCAGGAAATCAACATGTCTTACGTCGCCCGTGCGTTTGCCCGCTACTTAAAATTCTGACCTTAATTTACAAAGCAGACGCCGAAATGGTGGTGGGGGAATTGACGGAATCTGAAATATCGCTATGGGAAGGGGGTGCATATTGTGTTTAAAGTTGGTGTCAGTGTTGTGGCAAGAAGTGGGAATATAGTGGGTAAACGTCGGAATCTAAGACAATGAATGGTGGGTTCCTTCCACGGCTAACGAATCAGATGTAAGCGAATTGATAACCCTATGTTAGCCCCGATCCGACCCTGGCTGAATGGACGTTAAACATCTTTGCTTAAGTCTATCTGATGAGAATCCATGGATAAAGATGTCATATTCCCTAGAATGTTTTTTCTGTAATCTTCCAAATTTCATTTGTTCAATCTAAATATTGGATTTTGACCATACGGAATAAAAATCATAAAGAAGACAAAGTTAAACAAATTTACCCATTTCACCATCCTGCAGTCCTGTTCTACGTCGATTTGTTTTATCGTCAGCGCTGATGTATAATTAATATGTCCCAATCTTTATTCTGGTCAACAAATTGTACTATTTTACAATCTCCCAATTAATTGATGATAAAAATTTCATCTTAACGCGCAGAATTTAAAACATTGGAACAATGCAACTGAATGATTTGAAAAACCTAACGTAATTAGCGGTATAAATATGAGTTATGTTACCCATTTGATTATTATCTGTGTGATCAACTTTATCATCATCATAAGAGAGAGAAAGAGAAATAATGAATTTTAACGTCCACTCGTCACAAACTAGGTCATTTCGGTTTCGGGTCTAACATATAGTTTAATTTTATTTTAATAATGCGCTTGCGCGTAGGGATCTTTAGCAGTGGGAGGAAACCAGAGGACCCGAGGAAAACCGACGACACTACTCCTTGCCACGTACAATCGAGGATTTGAAACCACGATAACCATTCAGCCCCCCCCCCTTCTCGTTTGAGGCTAAATTGTGTATCTAAATGTATTCTATTAAGTCAGTTATCCCCCTTGGGATATAATTTAAATTAGTGTTTTAGCCATTGTCTGATTATTTCTAATCTGTTGCTGATTTTTCATCAAGTTATCATGACCATATAAATACAGATCATTTGCTGCTGAAACAGATATGGCATCAGTTTACATTAAAACTTAAAGAAATACAAAGAAATACAAACAAAAAAACTATAGACTGGATTGATGATGTGACATTGTCCAACATTGATATATTATTAAGCCTTGAATTATTAACAAAAAGTATTGAATAAAACGTTATAAAAGCTCGTGAGTTTCATGATATAGTAAACTTACGCTGGTCACGACTTGACGTGTCATACGAGGGATTCGTGTACCGGAGGCTGTTTGGTGGATTTTGTCTGAAATAAAAGATATAGCAATGTATCTGATTACGTTTCATCAAAGTCTGATTCGAACTTAACTCTCATTATGATTTCAATGTGATATATTTAGATGATTTTTAAAATCGGATACAAATTGTGAGGAACAACAGAGGAACAACACGCTAAACCGCGATTGATGGACAATCGAAGGCCATATTATTATACTTAAGTTTTATCAAAGTCGTATCAAAATTGTAAAACCTAGAGGGTTCACAACTTTTATATTACATACAGTATTAATCATTGAGCCAATGCGGCGTATGTTATATAACAGTGAATAAAAATGAATTATACAAACCGACCTGGCAGTTCTAGCATTTTCTGTAAAATAGATGACATTTTGAAATTAAAAATCAGCAATTGATGGAACGTCACAAAATAATCTATAATATATTTTAAATTGACTGGACAATTGCTGTGGCTGGATTCCTAGAGGGAGAGGGGGAGGGAATGAGAGATATACATATAGATAAACTAAGTCGACACAAACTAGGTCATTGTGGGACTAACATATGGTTGGAGGGATTTGGTGCAACGGTTAGAGAGTAGGATTTGTGACCTTGTTCGTCGAGTTGTCCTTGAATACACTTCATCTCTGTATTTCAGTCTACCCAGCTGTAAATGGGTATCGGTAGGGTGGTGTATGTATAACACAAACAACTGTTGCGCTTTTTTTGGCGGCATATGTTAGGGCTCTTTCTAAGATTTAAAGCGTTCAGTCGTAAAGGGATGTAATCAGACTTTGCCTTATCCTAGAACCGGGATAGTAATCGTGAGGCGCATAATAGTAATTGTCATCTTGAGCACATATTTTGTGGATATAGCCCATTATAAATACGCACATTATTATTAATTTATTTCAATAATTATTTTGTGCTCACACGCGTGAGAAAACCCAAGAGGTTGGACTGGTGATCCCACTCCTTGTCACTTACAACCGGGGATTCGGAACCACGCCAGTTGACTCAATGACAGGCTTTATAATACAGCGCGCACGCGCTAACCATTCTGCCATCTAAACCCCCGACTGGTTTCCAGCCAGACTACATCCATAACTATTTGCATTTCATGTCACAGTTCACTAGTCCACTGGTTCTACAAATTAGTCAGCTGTTACATATGAAGTCTATTGGTTATATTAACCCCTGAAATCAGAAGTGGTATCAAATGTTCTCTGAAGACTATGCATATGCCGCATGCATTAATCGTAAATATTCATAATTTATAACCACTATTGTTCTTGTTCCGTATTAAAATGTATCAAGCGCGATGGGAACCAGGGGCCTGTTTCTCGAAATCTTAACTAAAGATAAAATCCAAATCTTAGAACATACATGAATCTGATTGTCTAAGCGCTGAAATCAATCTAATAAAATAAAACCAAGTACGAACAATCCAAACCATAAGACAGAATTCGAAGTGCTAAAAACGTTATAGGCAACATAGTGTATTCAAGCAAAATAGTGTAATCAGCAAATGGACTGCTCCTCGTGTACAAAAATACACGACAAGCAGTGATAACAGGTGTCCGGAAGAGTAAGCTTACCCAAAAAAATTACTAAAATCGGATTTTATCTTAGTTAAAATTTCGTGAAACAGGCCCCAGATTAATTGATGCAAAAGACTAGATAGATGACAGAATGGATCTAAACTTACCGTTTTTATTGTTAGATCGTCTTCTAACCAGGATTATTATCAATATAATTAAACCTATCAGAACAACGACACCAACTACTCCTCCTGCTATCACGGCAACGTTGACTGGCAACTCATCATTAGCTGTAACAAGTGAATTTACAATCTCTTAGGTATATTTATTCCAAACATGTATGGTTGCCCTTTCGTTATCACGTGCCTAAGTGGGTAAGGCGCTGGCTCGCTAGCTTAGAGGTGGAGTGTTCGATCCCTGCATTGGCCGATAGAGTTCATCTAGATTTTCCGGCGTGGTTTCCCCTTTAGAAGTGATGCAGAACGGAGGGCCTGACAAAGACAGCTGTCTTATCGTTCGGGGGGGGGGGGGCGAAAAACCGAGGTCACGAGTGCATATTGGCTTTCATGTAAAAGATCCCTTGGCAGCTTGAATTCGATATAAGAGTAGGCATGAGCGCCGCTGCCCGGGTAAATTAGTAGGACGTTAAACCGCATGTCATTTCATTTCATTTCTACAACTTATTATGGGGGGGGGGCGATAAAAGTATCGTATGTCGTTATGGTTAGTGATAACATAAATATCTCGTGTACTGCAAACGATCGGATGAATCTTGTCAGTGCACCATATATGATTGCAGAAAGAATACATTTAACGGTAACTATAGTTCATATTTGTGTCGGTATCACAACTACAAGGAAATACTGTATGCATCATCGGTATATACATTTTTATTTGTCAGACATTTTTATAACGGTTGGCCAGCTTGAACCAATCTGGATATTTTGTTGGAAAATATGCTATGTGTTATCAGCAGAAATACCTTTTCTTGGAACTGCTGATCCTGTTATTTTTGGTGAAAGTGTGACATCAGGATAAGAATCGGTACAACCATACTGAGTACATACAGTTACAGTAACATTTAGATCCACCATCTTATTAATTGTTACACTGCCTGATATAATTGTAACGTCTTTTTTTATTACAGTACCATATATATTTACTGGTCTGATGCCATGTTCAGATTTGATATCAACTGATATTTCAGTAATATTAGAACTATTTTGTTGTTGTTGATACCACGTGGTGTTATAAGCATCTCCACCAATTATAAACGTTGCTCTAATTTCAACTTCGGATCCGCGCTGCGCTGTAGAAACTTCCAGTGTCATCGGTGGTGCTGAAAACGAAAACAGATTTAGTGTCCGGAATGGATTGTTTGTACTTGGTTTTATTATATTTTTATTACTTCAAATCCAAATGCTATCGATCAATTTAACCTAACCCATGGGTTTCTGTACATTGGACACATTTAAACTTCATCTGTTTTTTAGTGAGACGAAACTCAAATTTAGATAAAAACCTACCTTCTATATTGATGTATATTTCTTCTGTCTGATAAACTGAACCGTTATAATCTTTAATACCATTACTAGCATTACAGACATAAGTTCCTTCATCTAATAAGGTGTTATTTAAAATTAGAGCTGTTATATCTTCTGTTGTTACTCCCTCTATTTCTCTCACAAACTGACCATCAATGTAATGTCTCCAGTTATTCATGGTAAAATTAGTAGGGTAGCCGTCCACTACTCGACAAATCAGTTCAACAGCTTCTGATGTATCATTAACAGTTATATTTAAACTAAGAGGATCTGGAAATACAACATCAGTTCAGTTGAATTTTTAAAACAAAATAACAAGCTAGAAATACAAATTAATATTGAAACTTAAAATAGGTGAATCTAGAACGACATACTGATATTGAAATTTAACAGGTAAATCTAGACATTAAAACAAGGCTACTGGGTTTAAGTATACAGTAGAACTTGTATTAAGCAAGCACCCAAGGGAAATTAAAAATGGTTGCTTAATGGGGGTGCTCGTTGATTAGAGGTATCCAATATTGCCCCAACCTCTACCACAAACATTTTTTGGGTTCTCCTTGAAGCAAGTATTCGCTGATTAGGAGTGCCTGCCCGAGCAAGTTCTACTGTGATTGTGTTCCAGATTCTGTCATTGGTCGCGTTATCAATGACATTCCACGACGCCACAGACCGAACGGTATAGGGTAACATTTAAGGATCTGTCCCAATATTCCAGTAATTTCAATTTGCAGTAAGTGGCCGTTTTTTTTGATTTTACACTGTTTATTTAAAGTGTATCTAAAATACAGTATTAGTATTGTTATATTTACATAGTATATATGATATTACTACTAATAAAGTATTGATATACTTCCATTGTATCTGTATATACGTAACATCACTACTAGTTCAATATGAACATATAGATGTAGTACACTGTATCTAAAATACTTCTAGTACAGTATTAGTAGTTGTATATATTTTTACTAGTACAATTTTGTTATACTTGCATGTTGATATATTACTCCTAGTAAAGTATTGTTATACTTACATTGTATCTGTATATATGTGACGTCACTACTAGAACAATATGAACTTATAGATGCTGTACACATGTACATAGCCCCGTCTGATCTTGTTATATTGGATTTAACATAAACTGATCCATTATATGTTTCATCTTTATCTCCATAAATCGTCCATTGGTAGGTTATTTCATTGTTTATAGGATCACCATAAACAATGGATGCCGAACAGTTTAAATAAACATCATCACCTTCAGATAAAACCAGATTATTATCATCTAGATCACCAGCTTCTGGATCACCGGGTTTATTATCTTCTAGATCACCAACTTTTGGATCACCGGGTTTATTATCTTCTAGATCACCAGCTTCTTGATCACCGGGTATATTGTAGCTGATATTTGTTGTTATTTCACACTTGGGTGGATCTTTAAAGAAAAGACAAAATTAGATTGAGATAAAATCGCTAGCCTGATATCACTTGTAATCTATTCGGTTTGGTTTCTTTTTCATGTAGAATCGTCCTATTAAGTTTCATAAGCAATACACTTTAATACATACTCTATATTAACCCCATTGAGCCCGTGTCCTTTTAAAACTTTCCATTCGATAGCATTCTACATTAAACTTGATAAGTGGTTGATATTAGAAGTGATTAGATGTATTATTCGAAAAAACGAAATAAATTGCATTTGACTTTGGGAGACAATTCCCAGTCTTCATCAGGATAATTCTATGTTTGTTTGTTATGTTTATTTCAGAAAATGACAGATGGGGTGGTTTGCCGCGTGACACGTAGAGATTGTCATAAACCGCGAGTAAAAATATCAATATATGTTGAAGTAAAACGGACTACATGTATAATATTAACATTTACCGGCTAAGTAGGACAGTGTACATTTTATAGATGTTTCTTTTTCAGACAACTTTAGTTGGTAACTGGGCTGAAAACCAAAGGGTGGAAGATAAACTAGCGCCCCCGGTTTGTAGATAATTCATATAGCAAAGAATTCGTGTTTTTTATTAGAGATATTAAAATAATTATTACCTATCTTGATAGGTAGAATATACCGGTTACTTTCCCCGTTATCATTTCTACAGGACCATACAGTATTAGAATCTCTTGTCTTGTTGATATTGTAAATTACAAGAGTTTTGGTTCTTGGTGATGATTCACAACCGTAACCACTATCCCCATGGTTTACATACAAGTCACACCGATATTGATTGAAAAAACTTCTCCATGTCACAGTAGCAACATCAGTGCCGTTCCTTTTAAATGTTGCTTTTGAATACCAAAGACCAAGACCAGGATTTTGGCAACGTAGTCGAAATACAGAATTATCTTCAGCTATTTCAGGAATTCCGTAAAGATCGAGATAGTTTCCATAAACTAAAATTTAAAATGTTATTTTTGTTTGAGATGGACATTCAGTGTTAATTTGAATCAAAAGATAGGCTACCAGTTCATTTGATGCAGGAACTAATGCAATTCAGATATTTCAAATAATATGCAAGATTCAAAGAATCAACACACCCCGCAACGTCAAATTCCCTGTATTAACCCGCACCGTCACATTTCCTGTATTATCCCGTAAAGCTAGATCCTTCTTATCAACCTGTAACACCATTTTACCTTCATCAATCCCTTAATCACAGCTGTCATGATGTGATTACATGGTAATTAGTCATGATGTGATTACATGGTAATTAGTCATTGTGTGATTACAAGGTAATTAGTCATTGTGTGATTACATGGTAATTAGTCATTGTGTGATTACATGGTAATTAGTCATTGTGTAATGATATGGTAATTACTCATTGTGTAATGATATGGTAATTAGTCATTGCTCTATAATTGAAGAAGAAGAAGAAGAAGAAGAAGGGAAGAAGAATTATTTTTTTAACGTGTCACACATTGTACAATAGAAATAAAAACATAATTTAAGAAAACAAACTATAAGTGTACAATGTCCGGCCTTTAAGGCCTACGACACACAAGCGTAGTAAAACATCTACATCGAAGATAATAAATAAGTCATGTAAGTAACTTTCGCTTTACAGGTAAATGGCCTTGTAAGAATATACATAGTGTAATGCTTTGTTATTTATAGCCTAGTATTGGGCCATTTATAGAAGACAAATACCACTTACATTTCAAAGGATTAACAAAAGTCGTTTGTATAATGTATTGTGTAGTAAGTAGTTATTCGAATGCAACGCCTATTAACTTGACAATAAAAAAACACAAATTTATATGGAAAACAGTCACTGAGTTTTATTTCACACAACGTTTCTCAAGTAAGTAATGTCAGTATAATAGCAAAACATCAAATTATATACAACAAGGTAATAAAACCGGTAACTTATCTAAAACCATAAAACGGCTAATAAAAAGAACTAAAAAAACAACAATACAGAATGGACATGAACGCCTATTAACTTATTGCAATACGTGTTAACATGCAGATTGTGTTTCGAGTTTGGAATTATAAATGTATAAATTAAGAGAGGTCAATACACTTTCATATACCTATTTATTTACTTGATTTGATATAAAATATGACCATTTAGGTGTTTATCTAGCTTACTGATACTTTTAATTTATCTATCATATTGGTACTACCAGTAAAATATGTCGACTAAATGTAAATGGGTTTAACGTCCACTCGACACCAACTAGGTCATTTCGGGATATGGGATATAATATATGGCTTTTAATTTAATTTCAATAATTCGCTTGCGTGTAGGGGTCTTTAGCTTGGACCCTGAGAAACCCCACGAGGTTTGACAGGCAACCCCACTACCGGGGATTCCAAACCACGCCTGTTGACTCAATGGCACCACACACGTGCTAACCATTCGGCCACCCAACACCCCCCCCCTTGATCGACCTGAACATGGCGCAGTCGATTGAAGTGACATTTATTAACGGAAATAAGTTTTTTTCATCTTTACAATTAATTCTTTTATTTTTAATTTTATGAAACATCAACTTTTTTATTTTAGTGATTGTATTATGATTATTGCTAAGCAATATGACTTGCTTGTGTGTACGTTGTTGGAAGTGGAATACCCAATCAAGGGCAAGGTTTAGTCGTTAAGCTTATGTCTAGGTCTCACTGGCGATGGTAATTGATAAGTCTAGGAACGCCAGGTCTCGGGAGAACTACAAAAAAGAATTTCACGGTGTGTTCCCGAGGTTTTGTAGGGGAAACAGACCGGGAGGCATCCCTGGAGCTTCTCAGATCAACGAGAAAGTTTCGGGTATGCTTTCTTGGAGAATTCGTGAAATATAGCTCCATAGTGACATCCTCGAAGTATTGGCGATGTCTCACTGAAGTATCGGTGTGGGGGGCGGGGAGGATATTTAAAGGGACCAGCCCGAATTTCAAAGAATCTGAAAATTACACGTTCATGAACGTATGAAATTTAAACGCCAAAATATAGAGGAATAGTGTATTTACCTTGTCCGAAAATTTCAGTTCAAAATATTGAGTAGTTTGGACGTGAATGCAAAAAAAGCTTAACTGGACACTAGCTCTTTTAAGTTTTTCTTTTAAATTGTTATGATACCAATATTAACTTAATCAAAAGAGAGTTTTAAAAGTGAGTCAATAGGGTTAGATTGAAAGCTGCCCATAATATAGACTCGTTTTATCCAGACACTTCTGTGTAATGCAAACAAAACACAAGTCTTCGGCCACCGAGCCGTACCGGCGATTGGAAGTTGTTTGAAAACGTATCACATAGCTTGAAGAAGTTGCTCGGATCTAAGTTAGAGGCTATTAAGGTCTTTTCATACAAAATTAAACAGTTTTAACCCCCAAAATGTTATCGGTATGGCCCCTTTAAGAATATTTGAATCGGGATTCCGAGGGCAAATATATATGCAAATATATTATCCGATATCGGTGAATTTACCCCAGAGCTTTCCCGATTATTTGAAGCCATCACCGATAAATCACGGCAATTATTCGTGAGACATTCACAGAAGCTGTGTGACCATCACCAAAGCATTTGTGAATTTTCACTGGACCATCCCCGATACCCAATAAGTGGCATGTCTTATGGGACTACTCAGTTTTTTTAAGGCGGGGGTGGGGGCATCCAGAACCATTTTAGAAAAACCATTTTATTGTTTTCAAAAATACTATACTCATTATATCTCATTATAACGATATATTAGGGCTCGAAACCACAGCCGCAAGCCAGAGATAGCCGGCAAGCTACAGGTCGAAGCGCGGCACTCTAGACCACTAGGCCATTCCAACCCCCTTATGTCTAATGAGTAACAATATGGTTGTAAAAGCCTTTTATAGGAAAAATATATTTATTAAATATGTGATGTATATACCATGATAATTTTAATATCTTACCTTCTTGTCTTAAGACTAGTATAACCAGACCTGTTTTGATAATATCACAGATCATTGTCTTTATATACTGGACAACCGAGCTACACGTTGTTTTATCAGTAGTTATTATTCTCTTCGTGTAAGTCAAGCGGTAGCAGACTAAATTATGTCAGTATAGTGAAATCATCTCGTCCTTGTTACCGATATTACTTCCTGGTCTCAGGTCAGGCTAACTTGATAATATCTGATTAAAGTAGCTATGACTAGGGATTTTATCACCCGGGCCTTCAGTTGATGGGGGGTTTGGATGGCTGAGTGGTTAGTGCGCGAATGTATCATAAAGCCTGTCATTGAGTCAACTGACGATGTTTTAAATCTATGTTGTACGTGACAAGGATTAGGATCGCCCGTCCAGCCTCGTGATAGTCTCGAAATGACCAAGTTTGTGTCGAGTGGACTCCTAGTTTTTCTATTATTGGCACGCGCACGGGCACTAATTTTTTGGTTTTACATGTACCAAAATCTAGGATTTCGTGCGTAGGTACTTTTGAGGTATTAGGTCTGTTAAGCATAACAATTGCCACTGCACCTGTGTGTCGCTAATTATAAACCGAATGTTTGAAGACAGTTCATATTTATTACGCAAAGAATTTTCAGTACAGTGTTGATTCATGCTCAAATTGTTGCTAAGCAAACCAACGGGATTATTTTCTCAACAGTGTATGAACTTATTCATAGCGATAATATCCTTACACCGAGAGAAAGTATCTAGTCTCGGTGAATAGAACCATGGTTGTCTGGTAGAAAATTACTTTTGTAATTTTTGGAACGGTAAACAGTGTTTTTAGAAGCAAACTAACCTGCCGCACATGACGAAGTCATTATACTAATAATAAAAAGGCGAGAACTCTTTTTGCAGCGGAGGCTTATCACTGAGTAATAGGTCAAGGTTAAAACATACAGTACGGAGGTTTGATGAAACACGATATTACCGTGTTTTTTTATCGTGGAATTCCGTGAATTACCGAGTGAATATCGAGTAACATGATACGACTGACAGAGCAGCCCGGAGTCGAACAATCGCCGCCCGAGCTGTCTTCGTCAGCTAGTTTCAAAATGGCGTACAACCAGTGCAAGTGGGAAGAGACGACAATAAAATCAGAAATATGTTATTTATTATTGTCGGACTTATTACATCACTCCTATCTAACAAATCATAAAGCTGTGATGTTACGGTGGCGGCATAGTATTTCACCGTAACACCACAGCCACTCTAACCATTTATAATACATCTAACTATCACTCCCTACACATTTCCCCTCGTCTACTTTCCCAAACGTCAACAACACATCTCATACATCCATTTCGCTGATTAACCCTTGTACCATGTCTACTGGATACAACTATATCACTTATTCATGCATTTATAACTTCATTGTTGGTCTTCCTGTAAAACACCTGGATAAATTTTTAAAAGTTCAAAATTGTGCTGCCAGATTGATAACTCTTTCGAAAAGAACATGACCGCATAACTCCAATTTTAGCTTCTATACGCTGGCTACCCTTTGGGGACCGCATTAATTTTAAAATACTTTTACTGGTTTATAAATTTTTTAATGACACTTCGACCTGTTATATAAAAGATTTAATCACTGTATATACGCTAACTAGATGTTTGAGATCATCTAGTGACCCCTTAATTTCACAATTCTGTAAATCTCTCTTCTTTCGGAGAACGGTCCTTCTCTTTCTAGGCACCAACACTCTTGAATAAGCTCCCTTTTTTCATAAGTTGGTTGTAGGAAAACAGGAAATAAACAAAATTAGCTCCTTAACAATTATCAAAGGATAGAATGCAAATAATTAAAAAAAAATTGAATGGGTGTATCCGTGTGAACATGATATGGGGGATAACTATTATGATATCGACATTCTAATGAAAAAAAGGAGAGAGTGTTCCTTATACACGTTGTAATGTTTTATTGTGTTCATCGTTTACAGGTTAACTACAATTGATTCATATTCATATCATTATAATACATAAGGGGGTGGGGTGCCGAATGGTTAGCGTGCGCGCGCTGTAACGTAAAGCCTGTCATTGAATCAACTGGCGTGGTTTCGAATCCCCAGTTGTACGTGGCAAGGATAAGGGGCGCCTGTCCAACCTCGTGGGTTTTCTCCGGCTCCCCCCTTTTCGTCCCACTGCTAAGACATTTACGTGCAAGCGAATTATCAAAATAAAATTAAACCATATGTTAGTCCCGAAATGACATAGTTTGTGCCGAGTGGATGTTAAACCCCATTCTCTCTCTCTCTTCAGGTGGCTATCCGTAGTTTTACAAATATATACAGGCAACAAAACAAGTATAACAACACGGACTGAACATACACGTTTTCATCATTTTTAAACCACGATCCTTAAATCGGGTACTCAATGTTGTGTAAATTGGGTTCTTGAATCAATCTGACACCAATGAGTTATCAGTTTCAGATTTTGGGGTTGTCGTTTAGATTTGAGGAATGTCACACCATCTATCCCAAACTCATGATGAGTTCATTATCATTAGTTCTCTAACTTTACATCAGTAGTTTTACAGGTATTAAATTGTTATTAAAAATATACAGCAGCTTCACATAAATACAACAAAGGGATTGCACATGCTATATATGGTTTTAATCAAATTTAAACGATGACCCTTTCATCCGGTAGCCACAACTGCCACATGATCATCAACATTTACAGACATTGTGTAATCCTGACATAGATTTGGCCTGTGAGTATTGTGGCGTTTTCGTTTACATTTAAGGACATGTTTGACACTTTGAGGGTTTTCCACAACATTCCTAAATTCCCTTAGATTTAGTGGGCTGTGGATGGATACATGAGTAACACGTTTCTTATTATCGTTGTTCGAGGTACCGACAACGTGTCGTGGTGCATTCCACAGATTATCTTAGGCTTCAGTCAGTGCAGACAATTAGGACGTTAAACCAAATATCAGTTAGACATCCATCACGGTCTATAAGTATCTTCGGTTCAAATAGTTTGGCTGCGGAACGTGATAGATAGTAAATTTGGAATAAAAAAAAAACCAAGTACGAACAATCCAAACCGTAAGACGGAATTCGAAGTCCTAAAAAAACGTTATAGGCAAAATAGTGTAATCAGCAAATGGACTGCTCCCCGTGTACAAAATACACGACGAACAGTGGAAACTCATTGCTTGACGTGAATTGAGATAAAATGAAGTTTAACGTCCTACTTGTCTGCACTGACTTGGCTAATGAACACTTGCATGCGCTATGCAATTTGCTATTGGGGGACATTGTGCCTGGGCAGCGGCACTACGTCATGCTCTTGTATGGAATTCTCACTGTCAATGGTTCTTTTATGTGCACGCGAGTGTGTACGTGGGACCTCGGTATTCGCTCCATCGCAACAAGTACATGTTTCTCTATTTGATAATACAACAAATACTTGAGTCTTACTTGGTTATTTTAATCAAAAATGTCGCTCTTAAGTTACACTTTGTACAAAGTAAAATAGCACATATACAACACTAGTTTCCGGTAAAACTACAGCACTTAAAAGTCTATACCAACATAGACTCTTACTTAAATATATAAATATATTTTATTTATTGATGTCATATTATACTTACCTGTAGTCTTTATCAACATAGACTCGACATCAACATATAAATATGTTTTATTAATTGATGTTATATTATAGGCCTACCTACCTTTAGTCTATATCAACATAGACTCTACATCAATATATAAATATGTTTTATTAATTGATGTTATATTATAGGCCTACCTACCTTTAGTCTATATCAACATAGACTCTACATCAATATGGAAATGTGTTTTATTTATTGGTGTCATATTATACTTACATTTAGTCAACATCAACATAGATTCTTACTTCAATATATAAATATGTTTTATTAATTGATGTCATATCATACCTACCTTTTGTCTATATCAACATAGACTCTTACTTAAATATAGAAATATGTTTTATCAATTGATGTATATCATAGGCCCACCTACCTATAGTCTCTATCAATATAGATTCCTACTTCAATATAGAAATATGTTTTATCAATTGATGTTATATTATAGGCCTACCTACCTATAGTCTATACCAACATAGACTCTTACTTAAATATATAAATATGTTTTATTAATTGATGTCATATGATACCTGCCTTTAGTGTATATCAACATAGATTCTTACTCCGACATGGAAATATGTATTATTAACTGATGCCATATTGTACCTACCTTTAGTCTATATCAACATAGATTCTTACTTCAATATAGAAATATGTTTTATTAACTGATGTCATATTATACGTACCTTTAGTGTATATCAACATAGACTCTTGCTTCAATGTAGAAATATGTTGTATTAACTGATGTCATTATATACATGTACTTACCCTTAGTCTATATCAACATAGACTCTTACTTAAATATGGAAAGTTTGTTTTACTAATTGATGTCATATTATAACTATATTTAATGTATATCAACATAGACTCTACATCAATATGGAAATATGTTTTATTAATTGATGTAAAATTTGACTTACCTTTAGATTCTTACTTCAATATAGAAATTATATTATAGTCTATATTAACATAGACTTTAAATCAATATATAAATATGTTTATAATCTACATATATTAACAATCAATATATAAATATGTTTTATTAATTGGTGTCATACACTCTACATCTATATATAAAACTGACATATCAACATAGTTTTACTTCAATATAGAAATCTAATATAAGTTGATCCTTATTCTTTATCAAGATAGACTCTACATCAATGAAATGTGTTCTATTAACAATGTCATAATATACATACCTTTGTTCTATATCAACACAAACTCTTGTTTCAATGTAGAAATATGTAAATATGTTTGTATTAATTGATGTCATAACACACCTACCTTTAGTCTACATCAACATAGATTTTTACTGCAATATGGAAATATGTATTACTAACTGATGTCATATTATATTTACCTATAGTCTATATCAACATAGACTCTTACTTAAATATGTTTTATTAACTGATGTCATATTATAGGCCTACCTACCTATAGTCTATACCAACATAGACTCTTACTTAAATATATAACTATGTTTTATTAATTGATGTCATATTAAACCTACCTATAGTCTATATCAACATAGACTCTTACTTAAATATGTTTTATTAACTGATGTCATTAAATACTTACCTTTAGTGTATATCAACATAGATTCTTACTTCAATATATAAATATGTTTTATTAATTGATGTCATATCATACCTACCTTTTGTCTATATCAACATAGATTCTTACTTAAATATAGAAATATGTTTTATCAATTGATGTTATATTATACCTACCTGTAGTCTTTATCATCATAGACTTTTACTTTAATATGGAAAGTTTGTTTTATTAATTGATGTCATATTATACCTACCTGTAGTCTTTATCATCATGGACTTTTACTTCAATATGGAAAGTTTGTTTTATTAATTGATGTCAAATGATATCATTTTATACCTACCTTTAGTGTATATCAACATAAATTCTTACTTCAATATAGAAATATGTTTTATTAACTGATGTCATATTATACTTACCTTTAGTGTATATGAACATAGACTCTACATTAACATTTAAATATGTTTTAATAATTGATGTCATATTATACTAAACTTTATAAGCATAGACTTTATATAAATATAAAAATATGTTTTGTCAATTGATGTCTGTAATAGGATATTCTCTATATCAATATAGATATGTTTTAGTAATTGATGCTATAATATACCGAAACTTCGCCTATATCAACATAGACTCTCTTACTTCGATATATGAATATGATGTTACATTATTTGTCATAAATTTACATATACCTTGTCTTTTTACATCAACATAGGTAATAATAGTGACTTTGTAATCTAATTATTATATACCGTTTTACACATAATCCAAATAGTTTACTCACTCCTGAACTGGCGTACTGGACCTAAAATCGAAGGTAAAATGTGCACGTGAAATAGTTTGTAAATATGTTTTGTTTTATTATATTTGTTATCGTCATACTATATATTATACACAGTTAATTGTACTTGCATTCTTGGGTAAGTTACAATATATTCATTGTCGAGGCTTGTTATTCCGTCCGTCATATCTTTCACCATTGTATCGTCCGTCAATCTGTTGTCATTCATCTAACTGTCCTTTTGTCTCGTATTTACCGACTCTCTCTTTGACACTTGCGATTCCCCAAACTGTAATCTCGATGCTGCTTGCTCTTTCAGGTGACATTGAGTCAAACCCTGGTCCTACAAAATCGAATTTGTTATCTTTCGTTCATCTGAATGTAAGGAGTTTGCGACACAAGGTAGATCTCATCTCAGTAGAATTAGATGATTATGACATTCTCTCAATATCTGAAACCTGGCTCAATAGTAATATCTTAGATAGTTCAATTTCCATTTCATCTTATCATACACCTGTTAGGAAAGATCGCACAACTAATAGTGGTGGTGGGGTTGCTGTGTATGTCCGCAAATCTTTGTCGTTTAAAAGACGCTGTGATTTAGAAGTTGATGGTACAGAGTGTATATGGCTCGAGATTGCAACATCAAACGAACGATTTTTATTTGGTACTTTCTATAGACCTCCCAACTCTAAAATATATGTAAATAAGCTACTTTTAAAATCTTTTAACCTTGCCCTATTTGATGATGTTGGGAAATGCTTTATGTTGGGAGATTTTAATGTTGATATATTGACCCAAACTAATTCTTTTATTCATGAAGCCATAAATTTTTATAATTTGAATCAATTAATTACCTCCCCTACTAGATATAGCGAGTCAGGCTGTAATTCTCTTTTAGACCTGATTCTAACAAATTCACCAACATATGTCAAGAGTTGTGGTATTTTGTCTAATTTTTGTAGCGACCATTGCCCTGTGTACTGTCAACTTTCATTCAACAGCCCTAAAATTCACTGCTTTAAAAGAGTCATCTGGGACTATAACAACATTGATTTATTCGGACTCATCGCAGACACTGTTAATACTGATTGGCAATCACTTTTTTGCAGATAGTGATGTGGATGAATCATGTATCAAATTCACAAATGAGTTGATGAGTATAGCAAAAACAAATATTCCTAACAAAGTAGTTACAATTAGACCTAGAGACAAACCATGGATGAACAATGAAATTAGGAAACTCAGCAGATTCAAAAATAAACTTCATAAGAAAGCTAGAAAGTCAGATTTGGCAACCCACTGGGCAGATTTCCGCAAAACACGTAATGACTATATTTTCTTAATTCGGCAATGCAAAAAACAGCACTTTGAAAAGCTGGACACTTTGGCAAATACTGGCAATAATTTTGGTACTAAATCCTGGTGGAAATTAGTCAACTCATTTGTGAAAGATAAGGGTTCAGACACCGATTCTATTCCTCCGTTAAGCGAAAATAACACCACCCATTTTACCCCACAAGACAAAGCAAATTGCCTTAATGATTATTTTGTTCGCCAGACATCACTAGATGATACAAATCACCCACTCCCTTCATTGAAATATGCACAACACTCGATTACTAACATTGTTTTATCTCCCAAAGAAGTTAAAGACGTGCTTGATTGATTGATACTTCCAAGGCTACAGGGCCTGATAATATTAGTGGTAAACTTTTAAAAACAATTTCAGCTCCGATTTCTAATCCACTCTGTTTTATTTTCAATCTCTCTCTCAAAAGCCATAAATTCCCTTCAATATGGAAAGTGGCAAATGTTTCAGCGCTTCATAAAAAAGGAAATAAATCTGAATGTTGTAATTATCGACCTATTTCATTGCTATGTATTTTATCCAAAATCTTTGAAAAATGTGTTTATAAGCATGTCTTTAACTTCTTTCGGGACAACGCAACACTAACAAAGTTTCAAAGCGGCTTTATGCGTGGAGATTCAACTATCTATCAACTCATTGACATGAACCACTTCTTTCTTTCGGCAATTGACAAAGGCAACCACACGAGAACGGTGTTCTGTGACATCAGTAAAGCTTTTGACAGGGTCTGGCACGCTGGGCTGTGTCAGAAGCTTGACGCCTCTGGTGTCAGGGGTGACCTACTTGACTGGTTTAGAAGCTATCTATGCAACAGACAACAAATGGTGGTACTGAGTAGTGTCTCCTCTGACCCCAGGGAAGTAACTGCTGGTGTACCGCGGGGCTCTGTTCTCGGACCTTTACTCTTTTTAATATATATAAATGACATTATCGAAAACATAGAATCAAATATAAAACTATTCGCCAACGATACGTCACTTTATATATCAATCGAAGATCCGACCGAATGCGCGCGTGTTTTAAATTCAGATATTGAGAGAATAAATGAATGGTCAAAGAAATGGCTGGTAACCTTTAACCCCTAAAAACAGAAACTCTCACGACTTCAGTTAAGACACAGCACAATTTACCTCACCTATTTATGGGGTCGGTGCAAATTAAAGAAGTAAACGTACATAAACATCTTGGTCTTTTCTTACAGTCTAACGGCAAATGGGATTCGCATGTAAATTCAATCAGTCAAAAAGTGTATAAACTCATTAACTATTTTCGTTCATTGAAATACCGGTTAAACAGAAAATCACTCAAAACTATCTATACCTCTTTCATATTACCACATTTTGATTATGGGGATATTATATGGGACGGTTGCACACATCACTTGTCCAATCAGCTTGAACACCTGCAACTTGATGCACTCCGAACTATCTGTGGGACTGTAAAGGGAACCAGCCATTCCGATCTATATAGTGAAACCGGTTTCATTACACTTCGTGAGAGACGCAGGCGACATAAGCTTATTTTGATGTACAAAATTTTAAATAATTTAACCCCAGATTATCTCTCTGCTCTTATTCCATCTAGATCTATTTCCTATAATCTTCGTAATAACAATATCCCTGAATTTTATTGCCGAACTTCTCTCTTCTATAACTCGTTCTTTCCATCTGCAGTCAGACTATGGAATTCTCTACCTGATACGGTCAAAAATTTACCCTCCCTTAGTTCTTTCAAAACATATCTCTCTAAATCCGATACTTTACCTCCAAACTATTTTTATCATGGCACTAGAAAACATCAAATAATCCATTCAAAACTCCGCCTTCATATGAGCGATTTAAACGGTCACAAATTTCTCAGACATATTCATCAAAATCCTTCATGTAACTGTGGACATCAATTCGAAGACAGCTATCATTATCTACTAGTTTGCCCCTTGTATTCGGATGAACGACGGATAACAATTGAGACTCTCCCAACGCAGCAGAGACACATAAAACTATTACTTTCTGGATCTTCCGAACTCTCTAATGCTATCAATTACTCCATATTCTCAATAGTCCATAATTTCATAGAAATTACTAAACGCTTTTAAATTTTAATAGATTTAGTTTTATTTATATATACTAGTATGTGTGCATATATATATATGTGCATGTATGTCTGTATATACATGTATATGTACGTATATATATGTGTATGTATACATAATTATTATTGGTTTCATTTAAGTACCATATATTTTAAATAATAATATTATTAGCCCACTTTGAATGCAGGTGCAATTGACTGATTGATTAAATATAGTTATATTTATATATTATATTGTAAATAGTGTACATGATTCCTTTGTTTTATTACGTTTTATGTTTAAATTTTAGGGAGAGGGATTATATAGGCTTTGCCTGTTTCCTAATCCTAATAATCAATAAAATATTGTTTAGAAAAAAACAAAAAAACTAGGAAAACACTTTAGTGAAAATGTTCAGCTGCGGCACAAGGGAAAGAGCGCTTGTTGTGTTCGTTTTCACGACAATTAAAAGGTATTGATAATTCGAGCGAAGCGATCGAGTGGGCTAGTATAGTAGTGTCGTGTTAGGTCTTTACGCTGGACATTACTCACATGCTAAGGCACATTATGTCAATGAAATAATTTTGAACTCAATTCTAGATTCTTTTAGTATAGGAGTTATACGACTTCTTGATTAAGTACGAGTTACAATTCTTGCTGCTTTGTTTTGAATTTTGTGTAGACGGCTCATTTGGTAGACTGGTAGATTATATAATAATGCATTGTAATACTTAAGACGTGGTGTCACGAGAGAGTTAACTAGCATTTTAGCAGTATCAACATCTAAGTAATTTCAAGTTTTTCCAATGTTATATAACTGAAAGTTGCTCGCCTTGCAAATAGATGATACATGCAAGTTCATATTCATATTGTCATCGAAAATCACACCTACATTTGTAACACTGTCAACTGGGTTGATTAAAATGTCGCAAAGTTTAACATTATCACATTTTGTTTTGGAGAGTTGGAGATTGGAACCGATTTTTAACACACCTGTTTTATCAACATTCAGTTTAAGATAGTTGCATTTCATCCATGATTTGATGGCAGTGACACAGTTTACAAGATTAGCAATGTGTGGTAATGTATCAAGCGGTTTAACGGATATGTATAATTTCGTATCGTCTGCATAAACATGGTAATTCAAATTAAAGGATCGAATAAGATTTCCGAGAGGCGTTGTGTAAGCTGTAAATAATAATAGACCAAGAACGGATCCTTGCGGCACACTATATTGGAGCTCAATGGGAGATGACCTTTTTCCATTTATCACGACTGATTGTTTTCTGAGATTCAGGTAAGATGCAAACCAATTTAGGACCTTTCCTTTGAATCCATAAGGAAAGAAAGAAAATTTTAAATATTTTGTGGACGCGTCAGCAGAATATTAATCCATTATAGTTAAATGATTACCTAAAAGATAAACACAATCAAGATAACAGAAGGAAATAACAACCCGAACTTAAGGAAATACTTTAACACACACCAATGTAGGACCTTTCCTTTGAATCCATAAGGAAAGAAAGGAAAATTTTAATATTTCGTGGTCGCGTCAGCAGAATATTGATCCATTATAGTTAAATGATTACCTAAAAGATAAACACAATCAAGATAACAGAAGGAAATAACAACCCGAACTTAAG